>JAHRHJ020003802.1:0-115018 GCA_019776745.2 Taxus chinensis | reverse complement strand
GGATTGATAGAGAATGTCTTGACTATTAAAGATTTTAGTTCCTAAATAATTAATACAAATTATATTTTAGAATTAGATTGAAATATAGTAATAATTAGATATAAATTACATTGAAATGGAAATTTATTTTTAAGCTAGTTAAATTCAAAAAGAGTTTATGTGTGAGCATGAGTAAGGAAAATCCCAACCTAATTATATGTTGATGATTTATTATGTTGATGACTAAAACTATAGATATAAAATCATAATAGAATTCATTGTAGATGGGACCCATGGTGATAAGAAAGGGCCGGAGAGGGTAGTTTAGAGGGTGGAAATATTGTGCATAGAATATTGGCATGGATATGGCTAAAATATGTAGATAAAGTTGATATATAATAATTGTATAATGTGAATTAGAGATACAAAAGGAAATAAGAGATAAAATATGCGGAATAATCCCTTATAGAATCACAACAATAGAAACTAATATGCAAAAAATATTACCAGATCTCAAATAGAAGTGTCTCAATAAATAACACAACACAGAGAGATAAGTATTTAACATGGTTCACCCAATTTGGGCTACGTCCACCAAGAATCACTTCGCTCAGATTTTATTACAAGCCACCACTCTCTCAATACAATACCCAGATCCGTTTGGAGCTATGCTCAACAAACTCTACAGAATTCACACCCGAATTCAAAGGGACATCTGCAATTGCATTTTCTACGTATATCCCTATCATATGCATAAGACCATATAAATAGACACCTACTTAAGTAGTTTGATACAAAATTGTGGGTATCAAAACCTTGGGTACTGAAAAAGCATGGGCCCAAAATCAGCCTAGCCCAACAAACAGGTTACCCATTACCCATGGGTTAATAAACCACCCATGACGGTCTTCATTTGCTTCGGGAGCTAATACAACCTACCCCCATTCATTTGCGGGGACTTCACCCCCGCGAACCCCCCTGACCCGCTCATCAGCGAGAGGGACCGCTGTAAAAATACCCGAGTGTAACACATAGAAGGTGTACCTTACTCTAACATGAAAATAGGCTCCACAAACACAACAATCTCCCACTTGGAGACAGATTTTCCACTGAGTCAAGCTTCTCAAGCCTTCACTGTCATCCATGAAGGCCAACCAAAGCTGAACATAGCTTTAGTTTATCCCTTATGACCACCTTGTTCATCATGTCTGTAAGATTTTGACAGGTATGAATCTTCACCAACTTCAACTTATCTTCCTCCAAAGCTGTCCTGATGAAGTGATATCTAAACTATATATGCTTTTTCCTAGAATGTGGAAAGTAGAGTTCTTAGCTAGGTGTATAGCACTCTAACTATCACTATGTAGCTTACATTCCTCCTGCTTATGCCCCAACTCCTCAAGCAATTGTTGTAACCAAATCATCTCTTTGCTTGCCTCTATGGCAGGCATATTAATCAATATACTCAGCCTTCTGTGGTTGACAAATCCACCTACTTCTATAGTCGTGAAATCTATCTTACTACTGTCCCAATCTACAGTGTAAATATAACCTGTCATGCTCATCCTACTATTCTACATCTCCAGCCATGTCTGAATCTACATAACCACGTAAAGTGGTGTCTGATCCACTGTAGCATTAAATTGTCCCCATGGTCCCTCTCAAATACCAAAGGATCCACTTTACTACTTGCCAATGGTCTTTACCTGGATCACTCATAATTCTACTCACAGCTCCCTACTGCATGGGCAATATCAGGCCTAGTGCAGTCACCATAGCATACATCAAACTGCCAACCATCTGATGAGTAAGGTACCTTGGACATATGGTTTCTTTCCTGCTCTATTCTTGGGACATTGCTCCTTTGATAACTTAAAATGGCCTGCCAAAGGAGTCCCAACCAGGTTTAGCATCCTGGATGTTAAACCTATCCAATACCTTCTTAATGTACTATTCCTGAGATAAAGTTAGCTTCCGTTCCTTCCTATCCTCGAGTTATCCTCATACCAAGGATTTTGTCTGGCAGCCCCCAAATCCTTCATATCAAAGGATTCACTTAGCTATTTTCTTGAGTACTTTTATTTCCTACATGTTTTTACCTACAACCAACATGTCATCAACATACAAACACAAGGATAATATAACTTCCATCCTCAAATAGTTCTTTGTATACATGCAATGGTCAAATGACATCTAATATAACCTTGCTCCATCATGAAGCTATCAAAATTCTTATACTATTGACGTGGAGCTTGTTTCAGGCCATACAAGCTCTTCTTCATTGTGCACATCATCTCCTCTTTACCTTTGACTTCATATCCTTATGGTTGCTCCATATATAGCTCCTCCTCCAAATCACCATGGAGAAATGCAGTCTTTACATCTAACTTTTATAAGTGCAAGTCTTCATGCTTCCACTATTCTAAGAACATTTCTAATAGAAGTCATTTTTACTAAGGAAGAAAAGATCTCATCAAAATCTATACCTTGTTTCTGTGCAAACCCCTTGACCACCAACCAGGCCTTATATTTTTCTTTTTCCTCCTTCATCTTTAACTTTGTACACCCACTTGTTCTGTAATGCTCTTTTGCCTTCCAGTAGCTTCACGAAATCCCAAGTTTTGTTCTCCATGAGAGACTTATGCTCCTCATCCATGGCTTGCTCACACTTCTTACTGGCATCTACCTGCATTGCTTCATCAAATCTCTCTGGCTCTCCACTATCAGTGAGTAATAAACAATAAAGAGAAGGAGAAAAACGTTCAGGTTCTTTTCTTACCCTAGAAGACCTCCTCACTATAGGAGTTTGGGGTTCCTATTGAAGTAGGTTCCTGAACTAATTCATGGGTCACTTTCCCATCTAGAAGATCCTCTACCACTACATATTCTTTCTTGGATTCTTCCCTATTTTCCTGCAACTTTGCTTATACATGACTTTCTCATTAAATACCACATCCCTAGATGAATGATTTTCTTGTCTTTAATACTCCAACATTTAAATCCAAAGTCATCACCACCATAACCAATAAAAGTGCATTTTTCTAATTTATCCTCTAGCTTGGTCCTATCATCCTTTTTAATATGAACAAACACCTCACATCCAAAGAATCTAAGAAATGAATAATCAACTTTCTTACCATACCAAGCCTCCTCAAGTATGCCTCCATCCAAGGCACTTGAGGGTCCTCTGTTTATAAAGTACACAGTTGTGCTCACCGCTTCTGCCCAAAAATAAAGAGGTAGTCTTGCATGTAACCTCATGCTCCTAGCACGTTCCATTATTGTTCTGTTCATCCTTTTTGACACCCCATTTTGCTACTAAGGGTTCTTGGAACCTTTTTTCCTAAGGATTCCATGCTTAGAACAATAATCATCAAATTCATTGCTGCAATACTCCCCTCCATTATCTGACCTAAGACATTTTAACTTCAAGGCCTGTTTCATTCTCTACCAAGGCTTTCCATTTAACAAAAGTATCAAATACATTAGATTTGTTTCTAATACAATAAACCCAAACTTTCCTTGTTACATCATCAATAAAAGTAACATAATAACTTGAACCCCGAACAGATGATACCTGAGCCAACCCCACACATCAGAATGTACCATCTCTAACTTACTTTCTTTATTCGCTAGGTCTAACTTTAAGAAACCTTACTCAACTTTTGTTTCCCATATATGACAGTTCTCACAAAAATCCAAACTTGTTTCTGTATATCCAGGAAAAATTTTCTTTATGATGTCCATGCCCTATGGATCATAAATTCACCCCTAAGTGCCATAATTTTGATAACATGAAGCCATCAAATTACAATTCAGTACTGATTTTAAGTAGATCAATACAAGGTTCCAACCTTCATACCTCTTGCCACCATGCACCCTCGGTAACTTTATCCATAAACTGAATTGTTCTAGGATATCACAAGAAACCTGTCATTCCCAACTGAGTTATCAAATTTCATGCTTAATGTAGAAAAAATGAAAAAATAAGGTTACATTATGTTTTGAAGCATCTTCGGGACCTGAAGGGTATGGGTCGTACCTTTTCCAATATACTGCAAGGTTCATCATCACCAAGTTTGGCATGCCCAAAATAGCCTTGAAATAATCAACAAAATAATGCCTTTTTGTCATGAAGGAAGTCCGCTACAATCTAAAACTTGCGAGATTCTGGATATTATGTAAAGAACGCATCAAAAGCAAAGCCGTACTTAAGCTGATGGCAAAATCGTCCAAGTCCACATTTTCACAAAATGTTTTTTCTTCTTGATAGTTCCTAACAAAAGTTGCATGGGACGTTCCATCAGCTGCATTTGCCCGCAAGGTGGATCCATTTGCCAGGCATGTTTTGATTTTCCAAAGGACAGTCGGGATTAAAAGTCTCACCGCTACGTTCACTGAAAAGGTGAAAAGGCCAAGTAGTTTTGGCAAGATTGACAAGGAATATTTTGGCTTCAATCAAATCGGTTAGATGTCACCATTTATCAACATCCAAACTTCAAAAAGTTACATGGAACACGAGTTGGCTTATTTTCATTAAAGGTTATTCCAACTGCAGCAAAGATGAGAAAAGTCAATGTTTGACCCAAACTTCCTCATCAATTCTTTTGTAACTCCATTCTCTAAGAATATTCACAACCGTGGGTATTGAAACATTTTTGGATCTTACAAACCAAAGTCGAAGTCATCTACATATTAAAAATAGATTTCATTAAAAACCTATTAATGAGGGCAGAGTGTATATGTTATAAAACAAAACATATGACTCAGCTGTCAATGAGTTAATGCTCATCTCCCGTCATAATGTCCATATACATGGAGCTGCCTTTCCCAACATGGGACCTTGCAGACCCAATTGGAAAGCTGCTCGCACTCAGAAGGACATAACTTTATTTCTCAATGAAGATCACACGTAAAAATGGCAGAGGGTTTTGGAATCTTGGCTTCCAAGGAGACTCGATGCATAAAAATAAAAAAACTAACAGGTTTGATGGCACTAGAGTAATGGAGATTTTTTATAAATGTCTTGGCCAATTCAAAACAAGTGTTTTATTTGGAAGTTGGGAGTGTAATTAAGAGGCATGGTCATCATGCACAGGTAACCTAATTGCAGCACCTGGGATAGTCATGGGGAGCAAGATTTTTCAAGAAATTGATAATCATTTTACACCATTTATATGCCTCCATAAGATTGGTTGAAGGATACTCTACAAAATTCCAAGAGGCAAATTTTTACCCTTCTCTTTTGGGAGGTTTGAACTTTTCTACAAATTCACCTGCCAAAGAGACACTTTGGGCTCATGTGGAAAAACAGGAATGTTTTTTTTTTTGTAGCAAAGCTCTGCTTAAAATTTATAGGACTGTGAAGAGGGAATTTATGTGGAATTCCAAATTGTATCAGGAACCACCTTACATAGTGATCCAGTTTTCTTTCACACTATTATGGTGGTAACTGTGAGATATCAGGAAACAATAAAATATAATTTTTTTGCATTTTCCCCTGTTGTGTTTTCTTGCATTCTTCCAATTAAATATTCCACCTCATAGTTGAGACAAGAATATTGTGTCTATTTTATGTTCTTGCAGGGATCCATTATCATTGTGTCCTGTTTGAAAATATTGTGGAAATTTTAAATGCATTTTGCTAGATTATGGAGAAATGTCATCACCCTTCTAGCGTTCGGGCTTGTATAAATTTGCTTAATGTATGCTCACGCATTTGAAGACTGCGCACACTCTCACATATCCTCCTTCATTTCAAATGTTCATAGGTTATCACTGCAGCTTTATATGTAGGATTTCATTTTATGGCGAGAATATCTCTCTCCCTGGTCCATCTTTTCGGAAATTTTTAAAATAGTTATTTTCCCAAAAGGTGCATTAGAGTAGAATGTGGTAGGTAGTTTGTGAGCAAGAACCAGCTAATTCTCTACCTAACCCTTATCTCAAGCTAGGCAAGTCACACAACTTGGAGATAGTACCCATTTTATCCAATTCCCTAACCGTGAGTTCAAGTATAGTGGATCACCATTATGGTTTGAAATATAGGGGTTTAATTCCTGTGATTCAGGGATATTTTACGATGTCCATGTTTTAACCTTATGGCTCACCTATGACAGATGAATCCTATTTTCCAGTTGACATAATGTTGTACTTGTGCATCTAAAGCCACAAGATTACAATCATTGGATGTCCAAATATTTTACCTGGTTAAATACAAGGTTCCAATCCAAAGGTAAGTCGACCTCTTTCCACCACAAGAGCACCCTTGGTGACCTTCCAAGAGTCAGCTGTAAATATCACAGTACAACCATCACTTCCAAATTTCCCCATTCCATATCAAATTTCTCCTTAATGTAGGCACATGTCTAACATCCTTAAATAGCCATGTATTTTTCTGCATCTTAACCTGAACATCAACCTTTTCCAACTATACTTCAATAGGTTCCAAGAAACCTATCTACAGTAGGCTCATCATCAGCCAAGAAAAACATGCCAAAAATCCCCTTGAACACAATCAACAAAATAAAGCCTATGTGGAGTAGCATGAAAAGAAGCCCCTAAATCTAAAACCCAAGATTCATTAATATTATGCAAAGAATAATCAAAGCATCCTGACATACATTACCCGATGCCACATTTACCTCCTTGTTTTCTTCCTGTTGCCATTACCCTTATCTCAAATCTCCCAACAATCCTTCTTTACATGCCCAGACTTTCCACAGTTCCAACCATAAAATCTTTCTTTTGGATTTTGACCTTGCCCAATCTTTCGATTTTCCATGATTTCCTCTATTCTTCTGTCTCCCTCTAGTTTCCACTGTCAAATCATTCCCTAAAGTAGAAGATTCCCCAGAGCTTTTTCTTTCACATTTCCTCGCTTAGAATGCACTTAACCTACCCCTAACATCCTCAAACTTCAACTTTGAGTTAGCTAGAACCGAGTTGTTTACCACCATTACCAGGCTATTCCAACTTTCAGGTAAAGAGCACAAAATTAATAAATCCCTAACTTCTTCATCAAATTCTATTATAACCAAAGCTAGCATAGGTTCACAACCATATTGAAATTATTTAAATGATCTGCTACTGAACTATTCTCAGACATATTCATATTAAACAACTTTTTCATTAAAAATATCTTGTTAGAGGTAGAGGGTTTTTCATATAACCCCAAATGCATCCATTAGATCTTTTGTAGTCTTTTCCTTTGAAACATTAACTAATACCAAGATGCAAGACACAACTGGATCATTCCAACTGCCTTCCAATCCAACAAATCCCATTCTGCATCTGTCATACTCAAGGGTCTGTTCACCTTCTCAGACAACAGAGTATAAAGATCCTTCTGATAAAGGTAATCTTCCATCTACATCTTCCAAAGACTGAAATTCTACCCGTTGAATTTATCAACCCTAGATCTTCCATCATCTACCATAGCTCCCACTCAAGATAAAACTTTCCCTATGATTCAACACTTCAGCAAACCAAACCAGGCTCTGATACCAATTGTTAGGAAATAAGAGATAAAATATGTGGAATAATCCCTTACAGAATCACAACAGTAGAAACTAATATGCAAAAAATATTACAGATCTCAAATAAAAGTGCAAAATAAATAACACAACACAGAGAGAGAAGATTTAACATGGTTCACCCAATTTGGGCTACGTCCACCAAGAATCACTTGCTCAGATTTTATTACAAGCCTCCACTCTCTCAATACAATACCCAGATCCATTTGGAGCTATGCTCAACAAACTCTACAGAATTCACACCCAAATTCAAAACACATCTGCAATACATTTGCTTGTCTATGTATCATATGCATAAGACCATATAAATAGACAATTTCTTAAGTAGTTTGATACAAAACCGTGGGTATCAAAACCATGGGCAAAAAAATGTGGGTATCAAAACCATGGGTAAAAAACCATGGGCCCAAAAAAACCAGCCCATAATAACGGTTACCCATTACCCATGGGTTAATAAACCACCCATGAAAATTTGCTTTAGGGGATTCACCCCTGAACCCCCCTGACCCACTCATCAGCGAGCGGGACCACCATAAAAATACCCGAATGTAACACATAGAAGGTGTACCACACTCTAACATGAAAATAGGCTCCACAAACATAACAGGTGCAAATAATTAAATTGGTGGAATGTATTTAAATCAAATATATTATGGTAATTTGAATCCCATATAATTTTGAGGAAATCGTGGTTTCCTTTGTTTAACCCGGTCTTTGATACTTTCCAAGTTCAACCAGTGGGGATTCATCTTCCATACTTGCCCCTCCAATTCTGGTTGGATAGCTGCTTTACTGCTATTGGTAACACTTTAGGCAATTTTTAGCTATTGATAAAAAACCCAATGATTTTGAGCACACAACCTATCCTATAATCTTGGTTCTTATGGATACTTCTATTGATTTCCTAACCACTATTTAACTTAAAGTTGAGGATAGAACTTGGACTCAAAATTTTGGTCATGAAGGGTTTCCTTTTAGATGTAGAACTTTCTTTTCTCTTGGTCATTTAACATTTGATTGCAACTTGGTTAGAAAAAAGGATAAAGGAATATGTTCTTGGTGGAATAACTCTAATCCTAGTCTTTTGGTTGTGAATGATCCACATGATTGTGAATCATCTTATCAGAAAATCGTTGATCTAGAAAAGGAGGAAGTGCAACAAAATTCTAATATGGTTGTCTTATCTAGATCCCAGAACATTGCGGAACACATAGAAGTTTTGATTCAGATCCAAAATAGTGAAAATGTAAATCCAAATATGGAAGATGAATGGAAATTTATGAGTCAGATTAAGAAAGGAATTATCTCACCCCTAAAAATGAAGTTAAGATCTAAAGGGAAGGGGGCACATGGGTGAGATATTTTGTTGGTTTTTGTTGTGATGTTGTTTGTTTGATGTTTGTTTTTTTCTTGTTGGTGCCGTTAGAAGAAGATAGTTTGTTTGGTTCCTCAATGTTTTATTCTTCTCTCTATCTTTTGTGCAGGGTAGGGTCCCCTTAACCCATCTTTACCCGCTAATTAAAAATAAATAAAATAAATTAATAGTGTTTAGTTTTTTCATGGAATTGTTTGATTTTTAGTGATTATTGAATTTCAATGATGTGCTTCTATATTTGTAAATGATAAGACCTTAGAGGTGTATTTTATGATATCTATATATTCCCCCTTTTTTCTATGTGTGTTGTTATAGACAAGATATAGTACCAAAATTTAAGGTGAGATATGGTTTACCTAGTCCTATGCAAAACGTTTCTTTGATAGATAATAACTTATAAATGTAATCAATTCCCAACTTTCTATGGAGTCTATGAGGGTATTGATAGGTTTATTTCATAGATCATAGAATATTTAGTTGATTCACTAAGATAGATGATAATTAAATGGCATAAGATTGGTGATTACAATTATTTTGTATAGTATAATCCCTCAAGTGATAGTATTTATTACACAATTTGCCCAACATATTGTTGGATGAAAAGTGGAGATTGAGAAGTGATATAAAATGACACTATTGTCCCCTTAGGGTGATAATGTCCCCTTTACCTTTTTTTGATCTTTCAAATGTTATTTCTTTCTTGTCTTATTTTATCCCTCTTGGTTATTATTTCACTTTTTAATGACAAAACGTATGAAAAATGAATCATATATATATATATATATATAATTGTTTTATTTAACCTCGTCAGGTGTCAACCTCTCAAGAGGCACAAAAAATAATAAGGAGATAATATTTTCTTTCTACTACACCAAGGACCTCATTTTGGCATTGCATACTTCACTGCATGGGAGTGGTTATTTTGAATTCCATATGACACATTTATATTTGGGACAATTTAGTTTTAGCTCAATATCTCTTTGAGCGACTGGAATTAGAGCATCATAGCTCAAGGGTAACTATTTCAATTACACACAAGAACTACATAGAGTCTAAAATGTAGAATAACTGTAATTCCGACTCCTCTTCGAAACTTATTTTACTGTGATTTTGACTATTGTTGATTAGGGACATGAACATTATTATTGTATTTTTATTAGCATGTTGATAGATAGTATGGAAACTTTTGATTTTCAATATATTATGACTCATATTATAGATAATATGGACTACTGGCAGACATTGATAGATGATGATATAGTGTTGTTTCATTGTATACTCATGTTTTGGATTATTGATGATGATGATTATGTTTAGATGTTTAGACTGACCTTATGATCTTATTGATGTTAGATCTTATTGATGTTATGACTTATCGAAATTGAGAAGTTCAGTGATTGCAAATATTTGATAGAAATTCCTAATTTTGATGATGATGATGATGATGATATAGCTATGTGTATGATGTTGTTGGATGATATGTATGTGTGTCTTATTTCCTGATGTATTTGATGTGGCCTTGAAGCCGAAGGGGTATTTTTTGATTGGTTGCAAGAAATTATATCACGATAACAAGAAGGGGCTAGAAGACTAAAAATGAAGGAATAGTGGATGTTGCCACATGGTCACCTTGGTAACTTTGTGTTTGTACGTATTATTGTGTTATTGTTTGGTTGTTAGGAGGTCCCCATCGGGAGGTAACCTCATGTGTGACCAAGGGGTTGGTATGATTGTTTTGTTTCTTTTAATTTATCTATTTAGTTTTGTTATGTGATTTATTTATTGTGATGTAATTATCAATTTATTATTGCTTTAGTAATGTGCTTGGTTTAGTTAATTAATCATGTGATTAAAGTTAAATTGAGATGTGACTATATGGGCATTAAATGGGTTTAGATATTCCTTGTTTCTTTCTTTGTTTTAATTAGATTTGAATTTATTTTTGTAAGTGCACTTGTCCCCTTTAGTAAAAATCGAATTTGGTCTTAGAGCCCACTTTTGGATGCTTTTGGGACAAGTAAAACTTGTCACATACTTCTTAAAACTTCCTACCAAATGTATCTATCATGTAAGGGGTCAAAATTGGCCCTCATGATGTGTTTTTGAATGAAAAGGGGACAATTAATGTCACCTTTTTACTTACCTTCTTTATTGTGTCCCTTGGAAGTATGGAGTGGATGTTTATATGTGTAAATGGACCTTATTATACCCCCACCCCACCCATTTAAGAGTCTTCTTTTTTGTGTTTGACTTGTGAGTTTGATTTGAGGAGTCATGTGGCATCCTACATGAAGCCACCTCACCATCCTATTCACTTTTTCTATTTATTGGAGTTATTTTGGAGATTTGAGGATTACTTGGTTTTGTTTACATACTTGTATATTTTTGGAATTGGCTTGGAATTATTTCTTTGGAGCTTGCATTTTGGACTAGCTTGGAATTGGAAGAGATTTAAGTTTGTTTCTTGATGATTGTGGAGGCCATAATGGCAAGGTAGGGTTTATACCATTCTATTTTTGTGCATTGTTTTGTGCATTGGATGCATGTGGTTGTTTTCTATGGGTTAGGTATATTTTTTCCTTAAGTATGGTGTTGGGAGAGGGAAGTGGAGTCATTATTGTGGAGGTAAAAGGGAGTATGTGAGGATTTTTTGTGGAGGGACCGTGGGAGAGGTGGTCCACCTAGGTTGAGGTAAAAGCGATTAAAATCATTTTTCATTTGGAAATGGAGAGATAAGTGTGTGTGATTTTTATATTACACTTGGAGGTATTTAGGTGGACTCTCATGCCACTTAGGAGGGATACAAAGATGAATCCATGTTCTCTTCTCCTTTGGGCTTATTTTTGAATACTTTATGTTTTGTTTGGAAAATTGTAAATGGATTCTTGTTATTGTGATCTTGTATGTATGTGCAAGTGTTGGCTGTATATTTGTTGTGTTGTGGAAGCCTTTGTGAAGTTGCCATGGTTGCTTAATGTTCATTATTCCTCCATTTTTGGGGATCAGGGGCCAATGAGGAGGATGAATTCTCCTTCTCATTGGAATAAGGTTAAGAGGTGAGTGTTTCCTATGTTCCCTTCCTTGTTGTTGTGATTTGGAGATGAAGAAGTGAAGTAGCTAAAAGTGAAGTCTTGCATGTAGTGATTTTGTATGAGACCAAGAAAAGAGAAAGTGTTGCAAATATTTTAATATTATTTCCTCATGTGGAGTACCTTGAAAATTTATTGAAAAAGGAAAAAAATGGAACTATTGTAAATGTATTATCCCAAACTTGTTTGTAGTAGTGGTTTATAAATATGTATGGTTAGAGAGAGCCATTTTGTAAAAAAAAATCATGTTGTTCCCATGATTTGGGAGGATTTCCCAACTTGCATTTTAAGTTAATCTCATTGTTATGGGACCTTTTAAATCTGAAATGTATTGGTTAAATTTGTAAAGTAGTAGGTGAAAGAAAAAAAGGAGATTCTAGGTGCATTTTAAATGGAAATGTGAACCTTCTAAAACTGCAGTTCTTAATCAAGAAGTTTGTATTATAATTACATTTTGGAAGTGTTCATCTTGCACTGAAAATACTTGGAAGTGTATAAATTGTTTTCCTTTTTAATTGTCTTGGAAATATTGGTTGGAAAAGGAAGAAGGAACTTGCATTTGATTTGTATCTATACTTAATATCCTCTTTCAAATGAATTGCAAATTAGTGAGATATTAGTATTGTGGTTATAACTGTACAACGTTGCAAATTAAACAATGTAATCATCAATATAGTTTTAAATAAATAAAAAAGTTAATAATACTCTCCTTCTATCTTGCATTTTTTTTAAATAGAAAGAACAATACTTTCAACTACCTCCTATATAATTGTATATAGATTTATGCAAATACTATATATTTATATATTACTTATATTGTTTATACAAATAAATTTATCTAATCTCACTATTTTGAAACTAATACTAGAAAAAAAATTGTATATATATATTTGTGTGTGTGTGTGTGTGTGTGTGTGTGTGTGTGTGTGTGTGTGTGTGTGTGTGTGTGTGTGTGTGTGTGTGTGTGTGTGTGTGTGTGTGTGTGTGTGTGTGTGTGTGTGTGTGTGTGTGTGTGTGTGTGTGTGTGTGTGTGTGTGTGTGTGTGTGTGTGTGTGTGTGTGTGTATGTATATATGTATGTATGTATGTATTTAAAAAAAAAAAAAAATTTGAAACCTATAATGACTCGACTGTGTGAGGTAATATAGAGATTTTGGTTTAATGGGTATTAAGGTATCAAAATTGGTTGTGTTTTTGTCATGATAATTCATCCAAGGTTATAACTCTTGGCTCAGGAAATATGTTTTGAGTGAATCTTTTGGCTGCCCTCTTGATATGTTAATGTTCTCTTGGTAAAGAAGTGTGTTGTCTATGGGGTAAATTTTTGCCCCCTTGTCATCTTGATTGTTTGGTTGGTGGTATCTTGTGGATGCATAGGTTTTGTTTGGAAACCTTCTCTTTTTATATTGAACCTATTTTGAGTATAAACCGTAAACATTGTTTTGTCCGTCACACCAATCTAACTCCATGAACCCGTAAAAACAAATTTATAGCTATATAATGTGTACCTTCATCATATTCTTATTGATACTTGTGGAGAATTAATTGGAATGTATCTGTGATGAATGTAACTTTTGGAAAATATTATTGTAAGCTTGGTGTGTCCCATTTCGGTTAATGAACTATTGTTTCAAAAACTTAATAATGCGATAACCTTGGTTATCCCTACTCATTAAAATTCAATTGGTAATGTGAGAAAGATGAGTATATTAGAACTCTAATAGAGAGGCTTCGGCTTTCAAAACTTAATAAGTAAATTGGGGACTTTAGGAAGATGGTGCCTTACTCTAACCTAGTAGATAATAGAAGAAATAAGACTATGTGAAAATTAGCCAAGAAATATTTCATACCCTAACTAGAAGTAAAATAAATAATTTTTCCACCTGTATAGAATGA
The DNA here is from genome assembly GCA_019776745.2 of Taxus chinensis. Classification (NCBI taxonomy): domain Eukaryota; kingdom Viridiplantae; phylum Streptophyta; class Pinopsida; order Cupressales; family Taxaceae; genus Taxus; species Taxus chinensis. Next base: position 101,145 of record JAHRHJ020003802.1, on the reverse strand, counting down.
TGAGATATCATGTCAACATTTGTGATGACCCTAATGATGTAAGATATGGGATATTGTGATATAAGGAATGCATTAGTTAGAAAAATTATAAGAAATAGGCTTTGTAAGCACGACTATAAATTGTAATTTATAAATTGGATTATGGAACGTATAAAACTATGGAAATGAACACAAGTAGAATGTGCGAAGAAACAACCTTAATAATATAAATTTCCATTGCATGCCCTAAAATTTATAAAGGAGATAATATGAATAATAGAACTAATTGAAAAAGTTCCCTTGAACTACTGTATGAGTGCCTAATCTCAAATGCTCCCTAAGATGTTAAGATGTTGCAAATAATATTGAAATATTATATAACTATAAAGAATATATATATATATATATATATATATATATATATATCCTTCATTTAGGATATATTATGTTCTTATTATAAGATTACCATGATATTTTACAATTATTAGTACATGAAATAATACTAGAACTATAGATCATGGAAGAATAAGTCATTCAATGCTAGATTAGTACAAAAATTAGTTTAAATCTCGTAATGAACTCCAAAGTTGAAACCATGATGATTAAATGTTTATACCTCCCTTGTTATATCAAACAACAAACACATGTATAATGTTTTTTTTTAGGTTAAATAGTTTTTTGAAAGGGACTATACCCTTGTACAGCAATGCTCAAACGCTATATTTGAAAAATTTAGTAATTCAACAAGAGATAAAAATCAAGATATAATGACAAAGCACAACAGCAGAGAAGAATCTGCCAAGATCACAGCCAAAAACCAACAAAAAAATAGCTAAAAATTAGCTACTCTATAGTATTACAGTAGGCCAAAAGCCTAGATGTAGCGATGATAACACACAACAGGACAAGACTCATGCCTTGTCTGGGACAGAAAAGGGTTTAGATCCCTTCTTTTTCCTATCCAATACCTTTCATTCCTCATTTCCTTCTTCCATTGAGATTGGAAGAACAACTTCAATTGACTTGATAGGGATGTGGCCCGTAGTAAGGAGTTTCAAATCTATCGATGAATCCATATTCTGAGGAGAGGAAGCTTTCTTCTCAGAATTTTTCTCATCTTGCGTGAGTTCTACAACCGGGTCGGTATGGGGATTAATTGTTAGGTGTTCAAGAACAGAATCCTTCCGCCATGCAGGTTTGGTCTTTTGTTTGGAATATTCACAATCCTCTGAAATATGACCAATTTGAAAACAACGTCGACATCTGAAAGCAAGACCTTCGTAGTCAAATCTTTGTGCCTAGATTCTATCTCCAATTTGTAGATTGATTTTGGCTGGTAAATCTTGAGAGGTATCAAGATCTAAAAGGATTTGGGCATAAGTAGTATGTACTTGAACAGAGGTCTTATCATCAACTTTTACACATGATCCAAGAGCATCACCTATGGAAAGCAAACACGATCTATTCCAGAGCTGAAGTGGGAGTCCTGGAAAACGAAGCCAAACAAGGTAGGTATCAAAAGAATCTTTTAAGGGATCAAAATATGGATACCATGGCTTGAACATGAGCCCGTATTCCCCCCGAACCCAATATTGTTTGAAAATAAAATCCCTATCCTCAGGGGTTTCAAAGAAAACAATGAAATATGCTTTGGCACAAGGATATAGCTCAATATTACCTTGTACTTTGCCTCTCCATCTTTGTGCAATCCAGTCATGGAGTTGAGAGAGTTTAGGCCAAAATTTATTAAACCTACAAATGAGGCCTAGTTGAGTAATATTTTCCTCCTCTTTTAACACCTTGTGAATCAGATCATCCTCAATCTTTAGTGTCGATATCATCTGAGAGGGTTTCAGGGGTTTTTCCAAAGTCCTACCTCTAGCCTGGGAAGCAAATTTAGCAAAGGAAGGGCTTTGATTCCTCTGTTTGGCACTCCCATTCCCTTTCTTCCCCTGGCCTGCTTATGCTTCATTCCCATCAAATGATCTGTGGTCTGTGTGAAGGGTAGGGTCCATGGCTACATATGCCATGGCATTTCTTCCATTCCCTGCCAGAGCTTCTGTTCTGTCCTTACCTGTAGATCTCTTATTATTGCCAACATTTTCCTTGTGTGTCTGTTTTTGATCATCTAGCTTATCCCCTATTGGAGGACTCCCGTTTTCTTTGCCAAATGCTAGATTAATATATGAAATGGCCTGTGCTTGAACTCTATTTGATTTTTTCCGCCGCTAGAGAGTTCACCCTCTTTCTGATTGTAGGAAGCACAGAGTTTAGGGTTAGGGAAGCGTCACGGGGAGCCATTCTTTACACACTATCTACATGTTATATTATCTTTGTACCTCTCTATGGTTAGTCTAAAATTTATAGAAGTATACATAAGGATAGTCTCACCTTGTTAGAGTGGAATAATTACTATGTTGATATTGGTGGGCTCTGCGTCCATATTTCCAGCAGTGGAAACTATTTTAACCTTTAAATTAGTCTGCCTACCTCGAATAATGGAGTGCTTGATGATAGGGGTGTGTTTTAGCCATGTTTTATTCCTTGAACATTAATGTGTGTAATTTCCCCTTGTCGGATCATTTGAGACCATCGAACCTTTTCCCTCTAAGCTTGACAAGTGTATAATTTGTGCTCTTTAAGGAGGGATTCTATCTCTCCATTTTTAAGGGAAGCACCATTCTTGTGTTGGAATAGGTCATTCGTGACCTAGGCTTATTGGAAAGCTTAGGCAACATATGTTAAGGATATGGAGGAATTATGGGATCCTCGTTCCTTTTGGGGAAACCATGATGTTGTCCCCCCCCATCATTTGGGAAGAGTTTGGTGCTGGTTGGTTTCGTAAGTTTCAACAAGAATGGTTGGTATGATGTTTTAGTAAATTATTTGTTGGATATCTCATGTTGCCTATTTTTCTCCTAGCTCGTGTGGATGTCCCTATTTGTTGTAATTTTAAGTTTGTGTTCGTTTTAAGATTATTTTGAACTAGGATGGGTTTAAAACTAATAAATTCCGTTGTATTATATAGAGTGAATGGAATCTTTGGTGTTGATAAGATAATGTGTGCAAAGATTCCCTATCATCAAAATACAAATGTTATCTAATTAAGTGGGAAATTTAATTGGGGTTAGTGTTTGTATGTTATGATATTTAGATACAAATTCAAGTTATGAAAACCTGTGGCCAAGAGTATGCTTAGTATCACCATGAAAATTTAAATGAACTCTTCAATATTATATTAAGTAATTTTATTGAATAGTCTGTCTCTTTGTAAACACTTTTATTAAAATTACTTTTCTTCCTTGTTGTTAAACCTCATATTGCGTGGTCCTAAATTTGTTAGACCTATGAGTAGGTTTGTTTACTCATGAAAAGTTGAAGGTCATGATTGGCAGTTGCTAACCTTTTCTAAAATAATGAACATTGAAGTGAAATTCAACCTAAGTAGAAGTCTTATCATTTTTTTTCTTACCATGTGTTGAACCCATGTGTGGCTACGTGGAAACCCAGTGTTCATGAATTTTCTAATTCTTCTTGGATCCTAGATATCATGCATTGGGATTCCATCGATAATTCCCCTATTTAAATGTACTGTGTTGTAACTTGATTAACCTCATAGATATTATCCTAAAGTTTTGAATGTTAAAAATATTGTTTGGTGGAGGATTAATATTTATTTCTTATAGTCTCCCCTCTCTTTTTACAATAGTGTTGAACCAAGATGGATTTTGGAGGGACACATTTTTCTTCGAAGTAAAGAATCCCCGCAGAAGGCGGAAATTTTATTTTATATGATTTGTTTCCCTACCTCTTTCCATGACTTGCAAGAGTAAGTCGACTCCAAGGGGAGGGGATGTAATGGACACTTCCCTTCGACACTTATTATACTATGTTTTGACCACTATTGATTAGGGACATGGACATTTGTATATTTTGATTAGCCTATTAGATAGACACTATGAAGGTTTAGATGATTGACATGTTGTGACTCGTATGATGGATTATATGCATGGATTGATATTTGAGTATTGACGATGATGTAGACTTACTAATTTATATATACTGACACTTTGGATTTTGACGTATACATATTGTTAGACAAACTAGCTAGTCTCTTGATCTCATTGTTGTTGATGAAATGATAGAATTGAAATATTTTGAAATTTTAAACAATCGATGAAATGGATTGATTTTTATTATGATTTAGTTGTGTTAATTGATGAAGTGAATTTACACACACACACACACACACACACACACACACACACACACACACACACACACACACACACACACACACACACACACACACATCTGTGTGTATGTGTGTTTTATTGTTTTGATGTTATCGATATGGTCATGAGGCCGAAGAGGTATTGTTATGATTTTTATAGGAATTTATATCACAACAAACAAAAGGGGAGAGGAGACCAACAATGAAAAAATATTGAGTATTGGAAACAAGGTTCCCTTGGTAACTTGCGTTTATGTATGTTATGTTATTGATGAATTTGTTAGGAGGTCCCATTGGGGGGTGACCTAAAATGTGACCATGGGTAGATGTGTTGTTTTCCCTTATCTTTTTAATTATTTTGTGAGTATGTGATTTATTATTGTAACGTGTTTCACTTTATTATTATTCGTTAATGTGCCCTTATTTAAGTTGAGTAATCATGTTAATTAAAATTAATTTCGGATGTGACCAAGGGATATTTCATTTTGGTAGATTGTCCTTGATTATATTATGAATTTGAAATGGATTTTATTATTTTTAGTGTTGGGTACTCAACCTTCTTGTAAAACTAGAATTTTGGCTTGAGCACCATTTTTGGAGGCTTGTGGGATAAGTTAAGCTTATGCCACACCTCTTAAATTCACCACCAACTATACCTATGGGGTGAGGGGTAAAAATTAGGCTCCATTATGTGATTTGGAAGGTAAAAAGGTCAAATTCTTGTACTTCCTTAGATGAGCTTTTAAGTTTGTCCTTTGAAGTACGGTTAATGGATTTTGTGTGGAAGGAGAACTTGTCATATTCTCACTCACCAATTTATGAGATTTGGTCTTGGTGTTTGACCATGTGAAGTGGAGTAGAGGAGAAGTGATGTGGCATCCTACATGAGCCACATCACCACTCTCTCCTCTCTTTTCTGATTATTGATGTTGTTTTAATGTTTTTGGGGCGACATATTTTATTTTCACAGTTGCATTTTGGGAGGAGCTTGCTTTTAGAGGTCTTTTCTGAAGCTATGGATTTTTTTGTGTGTTTGATTTGGAATTGTAAAGGCTTGGAGATTGCGCTTGTGGATTTGATACTCTTGTAATGGAAAGGTAGGGACCCCACCCTTGTATTCTTATTTTCATTTTTTGTGCAAATGGTTGTAAAATGAATGAATGTTGTATGTTTTTGTTTTGGGGATATAATGGCTGTAAGGTTTTGTAGGAGAAAGAAAATGTTGATATATTGAAGGAGGGATAATATTTTATGCTATGCATTTGGAGGGAGTTTCGAGTTGCGTGTCCCACCTTGTGATAATAAGAAAGATTTCATATTTATCTTCATATGTTTATTAAGGGAGGGATAAGATTTGAGGGAGACATAAGATAAATTAAGGGAGGGATAATATTTTAGTTATGGTTATGTGACCAAATTTTTGGAGGATTTTAAGGTGGAAACCTAAACCCATTGGGAGACATAAGTGATTCCCCATGTTTCTTCTCTCCTTTTGCTTGGATTGTAAGCCTTTGTGCTTGGGAAAATTGCATGTTTGTTTCCATTTCTTATTGTGCTTATCGTGTTGAAATTTTTGTGTGAAGTGTTGTTGTTGAAGCCTTGTAAAAGTTGTTGAAATTTTAGGGGCTAATGAGGAGGATGAATTCTCCTTCTCATTGGATTATAGGTTGGGTGGAGAGAATTTCCTACTCTGCTTTCCTTGTTGTTGTGTTTGGGATATTTTAGAAATGAAGGAGCTAAATTTTTCATCTTGGAAAGTGTTGAGTTGAAGAAGATCAAAGAAAAATATTGTCTTTTTTGTAAATTTGGAAATATTGTTTCCACTTAAGTTGAAGGCTTGTATAGTCTTGTATTTTAAAAGGAGCTTCTTGTAAAATTTTTATTATCAAGTTAGGTATTGGAAGTGATTGAAGGAAGACCATTTGAAATTTGTAATTATTTGAAAATCTATTACCTTAAAATTTAAAAATGAAATCAAGTTGCATGTGCTTTCATTGATAAAATGGTTGTGTTTATATTGGAAGAATGTATATAAGCTTATACTTGATCCTTGTATAAATGGTTATCATTCTTGTAGTAAAAGGAAAAGAAACTTGCATTTAGTAAAGGGTTAAGATCCTTTATTTCTTATATAAATTAAATGCATTATAATTAAAAAGGAAAACTTGTAGTTAAATTTCATACATTGAAACAATAGAAAAGTTACTCATTTAATAGATTTAAATTAAAAAAAATAGTCTTTTGTACTTAGATATTATGTTATTAATAGTATTTTGGAACTTGGATTGGGAATATATAAATATATAGATTACTCAATATACATATGTTTATATGTGTCCCTTTTAAACTAAGTGTTTTTGTATAGTGGCCGATGTCAGTCGGCTAACCGACATCAGTCTCTTTGAATTACAAGCAGTACAATAAAATTAACTTTTCATTAAGATTGCATGATTTATGTTGCTTAGAAAATGTAAAACAAAGACTATTATTTATCTTGAAACCTGTAAAAGCACACATAGATGTATATATTAAAGAATATATACATTTGTGTGTAAGTTGACAAAATTGTTGTTGAGTTATAATGGGTTGTAGGAATTAAATTAAGTTAGGCAGGATTTTAAATAATGTGAAATAATCAAAATGACCTAGCTGATATTTTAATGAGAATAAATGGAAACCGTTTAAGAGGATGTAAACTTGAAATGTTTTAGAATGAATTAATTATTAATTTAAATACATTAACCTTAGAGTTATGTGGAATCTATTAAATAAGAAATATTTAAACCTAGTTAATAGGTATCTTGTTGCAACCCTTTTTAAACAAAAAAATTATTCTGTATTTTTTTCCTAATTAATTATTGAGTTTTGTCTTGGGTTTTTTGCATCAAAATTGTGGGTGTTACTTTGTAGATCAAGATTTTTAATCACAGGTATTAGGAAATCATGGAAGAGGAAGAGGAAGATTCAACCCTAGAGGAAGCGGAAGAAGTTCATCTAGAGGAAGCAACAGAGGTCCATCAAACTCAAGTGCAAGAGAACATACTAGTCAAGAGCACATTCATAATCATTTTTCTTCTCAGAGACAAGATAAGTTGCATGTGAAGTGTAACTATTGCAAGAGATATGGGCACTATGCTTATGATTGGAGGAAAATGTAGTATGATCATAAAATACAGAATCAAAAAAAGGTTAGGAGCTCTACTCCAAGATCCATGTGTATTACATGCACAAATATTGTCAAAGCAACACCTTCTATATAACCTATTGAGTGTAATGTATCAAAAGAGAGACCTAGTGATGTATGGTATTTGGATTCTCATTGTTGTAATCACATGACAAGTAACTTAGATTTATTTTCCAATTTTGATGAGCAATTAAAGACATATTTTACCATTGGGAATAATAATAAAAGGTCTATAAAAGGAAAAGGAACAATCAATAGTCTAAAGAAAAAGGGGGAGAAAAATATTATACAGGATTTTTATTATGTTGCAGGTTTGAAGCACAATCTTATGAGCATTCTTCAATTAGTAAAAAAGGGATATAAGTTTTATATTGAAGAAAATGAATGTGTGATCATGGATAAAAATATAAATACTTGGCTGATTACTAAAATGAAGATGACAAGCAATAGAATGTTTCATTTAAATATTACACCAACTATATCTGGAACTCATACTACAGCTAATTCCGGAGTGAAATAAATTGAATCAACTTTTCAGTCAGTTGAAAAAGATGAATCATGGCTATGACATATCAGGTTTGGTCATTTAAATTCTGGTGGTTTGAATTTATTACATAATAAAAATATGGTAAAAGGTTTTGTTATCCAAAATTCACCCCTCAAGGTAATCTTGATAACATGCATAAAATTCTTTAGTCCCAGGAAAATAGATTGAGTCAGGGCAAAAAGTCATGTTTCTAGGGTCCCCTCAGTAGAAAAATTGATCAAACTCCCCTGTTAAGAAAAGATGAGCAAGTATCGAGAAAAGGTGAAAAAATTACAGAACATTAGGAAGCTCGGGCCAGAAAAAATCATGATAAATGGCTAAGTATAGTTCGCAACAGTCGGGGACCTATGAGGGAACTTCTAGGTTGTTAAACCGGCCGAAAGGCCTCCAGGCGGTCTACGTAGCATTTGGGATAGTTGGGACAAAGGGACGCGTGGGACGCGGAAATCTGAACTGGCTGAAAAATGGAAAAAATTGACTAACTGTTGAAAAAGGCAGTCTGGGACATCTGGGCAGTTAGTACAACTAAGGACGCAAGTCAGCCGAAAAGAATTAATATTTCATCCCATGAAAATAAATTTGGGCATGAAGGTATGTGAAGTGCGCGAACCGGCCGGATGGCCGAAATGATCAAAGATTCGCACCACAACAAGCGGGACAAAGTACGTGAACCGGCTGAACCGGGTGAATTTGAAGAATTTGTCCCAAACAAACTCCCATGACAAGCATAAAAGAGTACGCGGTGGATGCATTTTGAACCAGCCGGTTTTGATGAAACAAGATACTTTCATACTCCTTGACATCCAAGGCCAAAGGGACAAAAATTACGCGAAAAGCCGAAGCGGCCGAAGGAGAAGAAGAAAAGTCTGACGTTTTTTAGAAAATTCAAATGGCCATAACTTTTGACTCCGAGCTTGATTTAATGAGGGTAGAAATATTTAAATAAAAGAAACATATTCGGCTCCAGTCAATCAATGCTCATTCCTTCTTTACAAATGATAGAAAACGATTGCCAGTACCCAAAATAGTTGCCCGCACTCAGAAGGCCATAACTTTTGCATTTCTCAACGAAATCACACAAAGTTGGCACCATTGGAATCATGGCTCCAGGACCGACGGAAAGAAATCAAGAAATTATGTATTTGATGAGAAATTGATTGAGATTTTTAAGAAAACGTGGCCAGGTTCATAACAGTGTTTTATTTGGTAGTTGAGAGTGCAATTAAGAGGCATGGTCATCATTCTTTCTTTGCTGCAGCACATGGGACAGTATGGGGAGCCTTTTGCAAGTAATGTAAAATCATTCCACTCCATTTAATACCTCTTATAGGTGGTTGAAGGACATATCTCAGGATTTCCATTTTCCCTTCTCTTTTCCTTCTCATTTTTCTATAAAGATGGAGTGTTTTAAAGCAACATTGTAAAGGAGAGCTAGTTTTTGGGTAGGTGGTAAAATCTGCTAAAATTGTTTTGTTTAGAAGCCATTATGTGTTGCAAGCCCTTGTAGTGGACTCCTTGCATGGTGATCCAGGCCCTTATCTATGTAATAGACTGAGACTGTGCATATCATGAAGCAATAAAATATCAGTTTGTTTATGCAATGTATCTATCCCCTGCTGTGTTTTCTTGTTCATTCTTCTTAAGACCTTTAATCTTTCTACAAGAATATTGTGTCTATTATTATGTTTTTGCAGGGATCCATAAATCATGGTATGTGTATGCTTGGAATATTGTTGTGAATGCATTTTGCTAGATTATGGAGAGCTATCATCACCTCTTTTAGTGTGTACTTTGCTTCGAATTTCACACATGTTGGAGACTACTCTCACACCCTCCTTTTCTGGTGTATCACCTTTTTAGTGTAGGATTTCATTTTATGATTCTCTATCCCTAGTCCCTTAGAAATTTAGATTTGAATACAACAAGCTTAGTCTTGCATTAGAGCTAGATTGTGGCAGACTTTAGGAGCACAGATCAGAGCTTTCTCTGGAGGTCTGATCTCAAGTAAGCAAGTCTCACAACTTGGAGATAGTACCCATGTTATCCAATCACACCCTGAGTTCAAGTATATGCACTTGTATAAACATAAGGGTGCTGTGATTCGGTTATAACAGGTTTTTCTTTGATCCAGAAACCAAAGAGAATTTGTGAAGGTTGTATTTTGGTGAAGCAACACAGAGAGTCCTTCCCTATTGAAAAAATAGCTAGAGCAAGTCCACCACTTGAAATTGTTCACTCAGATTTATGTGGACCTATGCAAACAAATTTTATTGGAGGTTTTTCATATTTTTTTACATTTATTGATGAGTATATAAGGAATACATGGTGTACTTTTTGATACACAAATCAAATGATTTTGATACATTTTAGCAATTCAAGGCCTTAGTGGAAAAGAAAAGTGGGTACTACATCAAATTTCTGAGGACAGACATAGGAGGTGAGTATGTTTCTAATGATTTTCTGAATGTTTGCAAATACCATGGTATACACAAGTAGTTTACTTCTAGGTATATACCATATCATAATTTTTTGGCAGAGAGAAAGAATAGAACCATCATGGAGATGGAAAGAATTTTGATGAAGATAAAGCATGTTTCAAATGAGTATTGGGAAGAAACAGTAACAAATTTTGTTTACATTTTAGGTAGGTGTCCAATGAAAATTGTTCAAAACATAGTTCCTCAATAGGCTTGGACTAACATAAAACATAATGTTTCTCATTTTAGAATCTTCAATTGTGTGGAATATGCACATGTGCCTGATGAGATAAGGAATATGTTAGACAAAAAGGATAAAAATGTATATTTGTTGGATATTCATAGAATACAAAAACTTACAAGTTGTTTAATCCAGTTACCAAAAAGCTCATAATAAACAAAGATGTATAGTTTATTGAAAATGAGGCAGGGGAAGAAATTATTGAGATACCAATCAGTGTAGCAGCATTTATCCCTCATGATGATATGGTAGATGAAAGTATATAGCAACAAGGTATGTATCTTGTTTGAATCTTGGACATGCACCACAAGTTGTAGCACAAGCTACAACTCCATCTACAACTAAGAGGTCTCCAAGATTTCAATCACCTTTAGCCATCCAAGAGACACCACAAATAACACTAGAAGTAACTCCTTTTTTTCAAAATAGTCTATCATCAGACAACCCTTTGCAAAGGAAAATAAGGAGTCTTAGTGATATTTATGATGGTTATACAACTAAGTCTTTTTCAAAAAAATTCATTATTTTCTCAATCTATAGATCCAATATACTTTGAAGAGGCTATAAACAATGAAGTTTGGGTTCAAGCCATGGATGATGAGATAGACACCATAGAGAAGAATCAAACATGGGAATTGGTAGATCTTCTAGAAGTAAAGGATGTGATAGGAGTGAAGTGGGTCTAGAAGACTAAATATACTACATATGGTAAAGTATAGAAACATAAATAAAGGCTGGTTGGAAGAGATTTTTCAAAACAATATGGAGTAGACTACAGTGAGACATTTGCATCTATAACACGTTTGAACTCGGTAAGAATGGATTTAGCAATTGCAGCTCAAAACAAATGGCATATTTATCATATGGATACATTAAAATCAACATTCTTGAATGGTTTTATTGAAGAAGAAGTTAATGTGAATCAACCAGATGGTTATGAGATTGAAGGTCATGAAGGAAAGGTATATAGGTTAAGAAAAATACTCTATGGTCTCAAGCAAGCACCTAGATCTTGGTAAAGTAAAATTGATTCTTATTTGATTCAAGAATGGTTTCAGCAAGAGTAGCAGTGAGCCTACCTTATACATCAAGATAAATGACCAAGGTGAGATTTTGATTTTTTTTTATATGTTTATTATTTAATCATTACTGGAAATATTTCTACATATTCATTTAAATCAGCTATGAAGATTGAATTTGAAATGACAAATCTAGGCCTCATGCACTATTATTTTGGCATTGGAGTTCAAAATTCAAAATATGGAGTTTTTATTTCACAAGACAAGTGTGTTAACGATGTTTTTAAAAGATTTAACATGTTAAATTGCAAGACAAAAAATGCACCATTTGCATTAGATTTGAATTTAAGTAAAGATGACAACAAATCTTTTGTGGATCCAACATTGTTCAAAAGGTTACTTGGAAGTCTCATGTATTTGATGTCCAAAATGCCTTACATTATGTATGGTTTGAGATTTATCTCAAGGTTCATGGGATCTCCAAATTATTCACATTGGCAAGTTGGAAAAATGATTTTTAGGCGTGTATTTGGAACTAAGAATCATGAATTTTTTTAATCAACATCAGATGAGTTCAAACTCATAGGTTATATAGATAGTGACAATGCTGAAAGTATTGATGACATAAAATGACATCCAGATATTCTTTTCACTTTCAAACAGGAGTGGTTTTGTGGGCATCAAAGAAGTATCCCATAGTCACACTATCTTCAGAAAAAGTAAAGTATTTAGTAGCAATGGGAGAATCATGTCAGGTTGTTTAGATTAGAAGGGTGTTGAAAGATTTGAGGCAAAATCAAGACCACGCTACACAATTTTTTTGTGAAAACAATTTAGAAATAGCATTATCCAAAAATCATGTTTTTCATAAGAGGAGAAAGCATATAGACATGAGGTATCACTTCACCAGGGAGTTGGTTAAAAAAATGAAAATTGACTTGAATTTTATAGATCTGAAGATTAGTTTGCTGATATTTTTACGAAGGCTTTGGGGAATGAATTTTTTGAGTATTTGAGAAGTTGTATGGGAGTTTGGGATCATCAATATGTTAGATCCGTAAGTGCACACTCAGCTCGAAAATAATTAAAGTTTGAAGGTTAAAATTAAGTGGGAGTGTTAGAAAAAGTGTTTAATTTTTCCCCTAGTCTATTATTAGGAAAATAAAATAGTATTTTACTTTTTACATGATTTTAATTTTAATCAATTCAGTTTTAGATTATTAATTTTAGGAAAAGAAAATCAATCAAAAAAATTTGTATTTATGCACAAAAGCATGCACTATTTTTAGTTGATATTCTATTTTTAAGAGTTGAGTGTTCTATTGTTAGATGAAAGGCCTCTATGTATTAGAGGAAATTTTAATTGTTTTTACACACACACATTATACTAAAAAGAAGCTCTGGAAGATGAAGAAGATATATATGCACATAAGTGCTGATTTGAGTTTCCAGTAATCTATTTTATTTGCAATATTCTTTGTTTTTTTTTTTTTAGCTGTTTTATTAGCCTAATTTATTCATTTTTTATATATTATTAGTTGCATAATATAGATACACATGTTAATATTTTTTATAATAGTTAAAATTAATATAATTTTATGACATTGCAATTTTTTTATTACATAGGGAAATAAATAGGGAAAGAGGCTCCCAGAAGCCATAAAAAAAAAGATGCATCATGACAACACTCATAAAGGAATAGAAATAGAAACAAGACGATGAGAAGGATTAAAGAAACTTAACCCAGGGAAATAGGTCTAATCAAAAATAGAGCTGACACTGTCCGCGCATAGTTAGTAGAGCTGATTATTTCTTCTAGATTGCATGGTGTGTCATCCATCATCAGAATTAGCCACAACCCTAAATGTCTTCTTGAGATTGTCTCTATAATTAACACCCTCCCAAAATTCAAGAACTTTAAGAGATTCCAAATCGATTTGAGGCCGAGACATCCTAAAGGAAAGATTTGAATCCTTTATGTCTAAAATCTAGAACCACGTCAAGATTACACAGGGGGTTAACTGCCACCGCCTTGGGTGGGCTTTGAGTTTTGAAAGAAAACCGCATTACTCTACTTTTTTAAGTGTATATTTTTCTCTTCATAGTGCTTACATCTTGTAACATCAAACGGGTCCTCCATTTCAATAATTTACACCAGTAGAACAAGGGAATACGTAAATGGTTTTGACATTGCTACCTCCAATTCATACCCCAAAGAAAAAATGACCTCATCCTCGATAGCGCAAGAATCCTCTCTACCCTCACTATCCTCCACATTGCCCTCATTTTCCACCTCATTGCCCTCACTATCCACCTTGCTTCCCTCGCTTTCCACCATGTTATTACATTTTAAAAGTGTGGGGTTAACAACAGGACAAATAGGAACCATACCTGAGAAAAGAGCAGGGGAAATTGAAGCCATCACCAGGGAAACCACACTTGTCCTAGATCCACATCCCACTCTACATAAAAAACAAACAAGCCTTCCCCATTCAACCTAGTTTGACCGCAGATGGGATATCGACCTTCAGAAGACAGGGGAACCTCCTTGTCTTCTTCCAAAACTAGTGACTTATTCTGCCATTCTTGAATTAAACCCTTACAAGACATAACACAGTGAGCCACAAATCTACATTTATCACATTACACTGTAGACTGTTCATACTCAATCTCTTGTATGATTTCCCCATGGCTCAAAAAAAGATGAATAAAGTTCAGTAGTTGTTTACCTGGTTATACATTCACACAGATTCTCACAGCGCCCATCTTAGTCATGGCAAGCATTGTCGAGTAAATAACCATCATATCCCCTAATAGATTTGGAAATCCCCAGTAACACCTTCACATCCAAAAACTCGAGAGCCAAATACAGGAGCTTCACCAAGATAGGAAAGGCGTTGGATTCAATTTTTTTCATATCAATACCAAGGACTTAGCCAAGAGTAGCATTTTTTTCCCGTAAAGCTAGGGACCCCTATTAATGGCTTTATGCTAGTCCTTCTCTTTATTGAACTGAAATTATTATTATTTATTTGCAATAGCCACCCTAGAGATATTTCCCTTAGAGGCCCATTTTATTCTAGCCCAAGCCTTGACCAAATCCACGCTTGGCCTAAAGTCAACAAAATTTCTTAAGAGTGAATGTCCATTCCTATTTAACTCACCCTATTTACCACCGTTTCTAGCACAAATAGGGATGGCTCCTTCTCTATTTAACATGGGTTCAGGGGGAGAGGGGGGAGAAAGAAGAACTCCTCCCTGCAGCATGCACAACCCAATATTTCCCCTCAACATTTGGTGATGAGATCTCACCCCCCAAAACTAGGCTCCTTACCCGGATCTCCCTTAAAAAATTGAATCAATTTTTCCCACTCAGCCATCCATGGATTTTCAAGATTCTATTTTATGACAATACAATTTAAACATGGTAAAATTTGGTATTTTATGGTCAACTTGTTATGGATTGGATCTTCACATCAATCTATATTTTATTTCTATTATATGTTAGATTTATCACATTAATCTAGATATTTATCTTTATTATAAATATTCAAGTCAAAATTCTATAATATAAACACACATATAATCTTATATTATAGAAATTAACTAGTGTTATACCAATACTTAATATATACACATAAATAATATAGATATTATAATAAACTTGTGTCGATGATTGCAAAGAGCATGCTAGAGAGCATTGCTGCAACGAATGAAAATTTTGAAATCTCGTATGGGCGGGAACCGGACCCCGGATTAGATCCTGTCCTGAGGAAGGTTTCTACACCATGGGCGAGAAGATAAGGAGGGAATATCTCTTGGATGGATAGGGTTTCTGGATCTAAACATGTGCTTACTCCATTACAACATGTTTTGGAATAGGATGAAGCCTCTATGTACGTGCCAAAATGCCTAGTGAATAAAGAAAAGGTTAAATAAGGCCCGACCTCCATTGAATGCTTAGCTAGTTGCCGACCTAACATTGATGTAGTCAGAGCTTAGACTAGAAGGAAATGGTTGCATTAGATGAATGTGACATCTATTTCTAACTGTTATTTTTTTGTTTAAGTTCAAAATAGAGGAGGATATTCATAGAGCTATGACTGGGGATCCATGGAATTTTGGGAAAACAATCCTCCACTTGCCAAAATGCTACCCAGGATTTGACTGGATGAAAATGATACCTTGTGCCATTTCAGTTTTGGGTATGTTTCCCTTTCCTGGCTCTTGAGATTTGGGACAAGGATGTTATTACAGGTATAGCTAAAGTCATGGGGGAGATAAATGCATTTTATCCCACTACTGTGGCCTTTGAATCGATTGGTGATAGCCAGGTTTTGTGTTAATGTAGCTTGAGGGACCCCACTGCCTAACTCAATCAGACTGAAATCCGCCAATGGGGTTTTTGACCAACCATTATTGTATGAACCCTCTCCCTTTTTCAGTGGAAAATATAGAACAGTTGGGCATAATTGGCGATCATGTATGGGTACCAAAGAGAAAATTGAATCACTTTTACAGAGTAGCAAATAGATAAAGGAAAAACCACAACTCCAATCCAAACATGAACAAGAGAAAATGTAGTTAAGTGACATTCATGGGGAGGTTCCTAGCCCTATTTCTCCACTTGGGAAGGTAGAGCTCTCTGGTGTCTCACCCACTCATGTGGAAGCTCACGCTGTGAAAGAACTGATCGTTGAATTAAATTTGGATGGATCAGTGGGAGATGGGCTGGAGAAACTAACTGGGGAGAAAAACATTGGCCAAGACAATGCATGCAAAAGGATCAGTGACAATTGTCATCCGGGCTTGGCGGTGAAGATTATCCCACCCAATTCCAAGTCGGTAGAGATTTCAAAATCAAACTCCTCAAGCCGAATTCCGTCAAATTCCAAACAGGTAGTCAGTGGACAACATATTGGAGACAGATTCACTGATGATAAAATAGATATGCTAACCGTTGAGAAAAGTCAAAATTTAGGGAAAATTACCTACTGGGAAACTTTAATGATTGATTCCCTCCTTCATGACTTAGAACGGAAGCATGAGGAATTAAAAAAAAATAGTAGCACTTGTAACAACTTCAAATTTGAATGTTGCTTCTAATATGGTGAGTCCCCCCCCCCCCCCCCCCCCCCCCCCCCGAATGTTTGAATTGTATACTCCAAGTCTTTGGGGAAAGTGGACATGTTTTTTCTGAGCGAAGGTGATGATGGATGGAAAAAAGTTAAGAAAAACGTTACACCTACAATCCATCCCGCCATGACCTGTAATAGGGGTAGGAAATAAAATTTAGGCTTGTCGCGGCAATTGTTCCACTGCCTTTGTGCTTCATGTAGTTTTATTTTGGCTTCTAGGCCTTTGTCTTTACTGTAATCTTTCTCACTACATCTATCTTTTGAGCCTCCTTGTATCCCTGTGTATGGTCCCCTTCCAAAACAAAACTTTTACCAATAAATAAAAAAATATAAACACATAAATACACTAATACCACATGAATTATTTCATCGTGTACCCATAACTAATAAGTATATAAATACATTACTATCATAACAATTAATTACTCCTCAATATTAAATATTTATAGAACAAGCGAAATATTTGACTATCTTTATATTTTAAAATGCTTGCAAACAACACCTTTGGGCGATTTTTGGCTAGGGAAGAGTGTAATATTATATTTACCAATGTATACATCACTAGCATAAATATCTTAAATACAATTATGTAAAATATGTTGATATAAATCAGTCTTGAGGCGTCAATCTAGTATATATGACAAATTCAATGTACGCGCTTGGAGATTGATATGTCTCGATATATTTTTTAAAACTATCTTTGAGATATCTATCCTATTATAGCATAAGTATATCAAAAAACAAAAATAAATAAGTAAATATAATATAATAAATCTATCTATTTGAAATAGGCCGATAAATTTCAATTTCAAGATTTTTATATTAGATTTTTCACATATTACATTGATTATTAATTTCATTACATTTTTTAAAAGTTTCCCACTGATAAATGTGGTAAATGAAACCAATTTAACTGGACCATAGCCTTAGTATTGCAAAAATATCTTTCAAAGATTACCGTATGATCAAGATATTACTATTTTTTAATTTAATTTCTCAAAAAAAAACTTATATAAATAATGGTCAAATGGATATCAAATTTAATGTGAAAAATAGAAAAAATAACTCAAACAATTACATCACGTAACTGTCATTGTAGTAATGCTTTTGAACATCAAAATACATAATTTTATTCCAACTTACAAAATATTAGTTTATTTTATACCCGTAACAACCCTTCAATCAAACACAATTAAAGAAGTTTAATTTGAATTACAAAAATTTAGCAGCAATAAGTTACTGCGTAGCACTTTGTTATAAAAAATTTCTATGAAATAGATTACATCTAGATGGTTGGGAATTTTTTGTGCGCTCGCATTTCCAAACCAAATTGAATTATAGTCTGCATTAAAAATCCAGCGGGTCTTCAAGTTCATCCTCGGTTTTCCATTGAAAAAAGAAAATCAACATCTTCAAAGTTTAGTGAAGGGAAGTTGTCTAAATCTTGCAGAAGTGAATCCAAATCCAGCTGCTCCTCTGTAATTTGGTGCCCATCTATACAGGACTGCTTCTCTGAACCAAAAAACGTGATTTCCTTCTTCAATGGTATTTCTTCTCTGGCAAACCTTGCCGCAACAACTTTTATTTGTGCGGGAGACAACGAATATGTCGTCGGAATTTCTGGCAGAAAGTCAGGAAAATTGAACTTGGCTTTGCGACCTCTGAGGCAATACACTACACAGTCATAAGCACGAGCAGCCTGTCGAGGGGATTCATATGACCCCAGCCAAATTCTGCCACTGGAATTGGGCATTCTCACTTCTGAAACCCATTTCCCCCATTTTCTCATTCGGACTCCCTTTAAATGTCGCTGTGTTTTTTCTGAGCTATTTTCTAGTGTGGAGTGGGTTTCATGTTTCGACGAGGTTTTCACCATTTTTGGAGGCAGAGAAGAAACGTGATTCGAAATAAGGAAGTGATGCGTTGCAAAACAAGGAGAGAGTAATTCGATGTTTCAGTGTGGGACTTGGCAGACATTTTTTATAGTGAATGTCACATAGATGGGTGTGCACACGGATTCTCAGAATTCCCTCGTGGCAAAACACAGATATTTTGTTGTCCTCTTCGTAACAAACGTGTGAAATGTGTATTTTATTTTAGTTTACAACATATGAGCAGAACTTGGAAGTCCGAGACTCCAAGTCCAAACTCGCATTGAACTCGCCGCATTCTTTACACACAAAAATTTGGAATATGCATCCCCCGCGGCGTTGCAAATTACAATGATTCCTATATATGGTTGAATTTGACGGCTGTTTAGACGTTCTTCATGATTTTTATGGTAAAATATTTGGTAAATATTTAAAATAGTCGTCACATGCAACTTGCTTATTTATATCATTTTTTCTATACATTTATATACTAGCAATCGTATGTGTACAATGTAATGTGAACGTCAAACTGTATATGTTTTTTGATTTAGTGGGATAGTTATTAGTTTTATAGTAAACCAAGCAGTTAAGAATTGTTTTCATACCAGGTGAGAATGATAAGCAACCAAGGGCCCAATCACATATGGTAAACAAGAAATCTAGTGTAGTCCAGAATCCTAGATTTGAAAGGCGGTTTTAGTCAAACAAAATCTGAATTAATTTTTTTGTGTGTGATATGGAGACCATACAGATGCAGAATAGTTGGCACTGAAAACCATTGCTAAAGTTGGGAAAGTTTTTTTGAACTTTTGAAATGGAAGTCTTTGTGGAGTAACATCTAGGATCTTTCATATCTATATATATAGTTCACTGAAATGAATGTAATAAGCCAGAGGATCAAGTTAGATGTAACAATCTTTAACTTGAACAGTTGCAATAAAATATGGGCATCTTGATTTTCACTCTTTTCCTTGTTTGTTTTCCTCTGTTTGTTGTTTTCCTGAGAAGCCCAGTTCTCTGCTTTTTGTACATGCTTTTGTTCATCTTTTTCTGCTGGTTTTTGTGTGTGTACATTGAGGCAGTAGGGTTTGGATTGAGCTCCTTAAAGAAAAAAGGAGTAGAGTTGTTATCGTGGCTGCATTAGATTTCAATCAAAAAAGGAGCAATGATCCATTTGAACTTTTCCTTGTACCTATTATTCTCTCAATTGAGAAAATCTTGAACACAATGTCTATGTGGAAAAATTCACGTTGACAACTAATTCAGAAAAAGGAAATACACAAATATTGTACGTTGAACAACATAAATTGGGTTTGGATAAAAATCAATTTCTCACTTTACTTTATTGCATTGAAGTCAAATTCTGAGACCATCAAAGAGAATCTGAAATGGCATTCCAATATCACACTAGGTAAATTGCTAACATTAGACTACCATTTCAATAATTGAACATACATACAACGTGTGTAGTTGTAATTTGGTCAATAGAACAACCAGTCTAAACTGAATGATTCTTCAACAACTTCAACAATAATCTTGCTTGTAGAGTTGGTTTTACAAATAAACATAAAATGTTGTTCATTTTTTGTATTGCAAATCATGTTTTCTAGAAATGTGAGTTTGGATATTGTTTGAGAAATGTGTCTCAGTTGTTGAAGACTATGGATAGAAGGTGGCAGAGCTGTCAAGCCTGCACATGCACACAATCTTTGTAACACCCTAATTTTTGTAAGTTATCATGGTAATTACTTTCTTGATGTTGTAACTACTGAAATGAAGGCAAACATGTTAAAATATATATTTTGATCTTAAGGGAATGTGTTGCTAATCTAGATTCTTGCATGCTGTAATTTGTTTACATGGGACAACAGTTATTCTTGCTTGTATGTTTGCTGATGTGACGACAAATTTTCGTATGCTTGTTGAACTCTATTCGTTGATTGACAGCACACCTTGAATCAATTCCATTGATCCAAAGTATGTTGTGGCCTTCTTGTGATCGCTTTGATGATTTACTCTTGAACTGAACTGAAGGTTGATATAAATGCGCAGCACCTGATTTCAGGTATAAACAGCTGGCACGTAGATGCCAATGACAAAGGTTCGATTCACGAACCATACACTGTCGTAATATGAGACCTCGTAAGGTGGGAAATGCCTGGATACGGGTGGCTCAGGTATGTTTAACGAAGGACGAAACGTCATGCACAACATAGACTTGAATGTCAGTTGGAAGACTTGTTTGGGAGTCAATTAATTAGTGTTAGGTGTTAGAGGGAATTAGATCCTAATCTAATCCTAAGTTCTACCTTACATCCTAAACTACTATCCTAAGTGGATTTATTAAATTGTATAAAAGGTGAAAATAGACCTAAGTTCTATTAACCTAAAGACTAGGCTATGACCTAGGTCAAACACTATTTTAAGTCCTAAACTAATCCTAACCTAGAAGGGGACACACAGACCCATGGGAAAGGATAAGGATGAAGGGGAATTAAATGGCAATTAATGTGAGTCCTTGCGTGGACAGCGCCAAGTTTGGCGGGAACAAGAAAAAGGTGGAGGTATCTAGTTGGTCATGGAACTAAACTTGGTTTGCATGCAAAATTTGAATTTGGTGGTTCGCTAAACCAAGTCGGCGGTGGCGTGAGGAAATAGAAAAAGGCAGAGACTTTAATGCATTTAATTCTTTTTGGTCTTCGTGACCAGTCCACCTTGGAAAGAGTTTGGAGGAATTTTTGTTGGTCATTTGTGTTTGCTTAGGTTTTTGAGAAGTTGCTCTACATTTGGTTTTTGATTGGTTCAGTCGAACCAGTTGTGTTTGGTTTCTGTCTCTGTTCTTTGGAAATTGAAGGCCGTTTTCTGAGTCTAAAGAGGAAGGGATTGTTTGGAAGCTCGTTGCTATCGCCGTGGAAGGAAACACCTTCTTTAAACACGGTTTTCTTCGAGTTTCGAGGAAGAATTTGTAGGCATGTTAAGCCCTTCTCTTTAAAACACTTGCTTTACTTAAGCGTCTCATTAAAACAACCCTACTCTTGTTCTTCTGAACGGTTTTGGGTTTATTTGATTTTTCTGTCATTGTTTGAAATGATATGGGTAGAATCATTTTCTTCTTATTGTGATTTGAACTGTCCTTGCATTTTTAATTGAGTAGAAACACCTCCATGCTGTGCTGGTTTGTTTGACAGTAATGGGGAATTCGTCATGTGTGTTATGAAACTGTACATGTTGTATGAGTTTGTTTTCATTATTGAAACAATCATTCTTTTGCTAATACAAACTGGAATGATGGAAAGTATTAGCTATGTGAGTTGTTGAAGTTGTTTCTTTACTGGAATCTTTAAAAAAGGAAATAAGACCCTTTTTCCTTCTGCTGTTTTGGGTTTAGAAGGTAATAGCATTTTTGGATTTTAAAGGAACTAGCATTTGAGTTTTATTTGAGCTTATAAACTCGATTTGAAGGAAGTAATAGTAATATTTTATGGTTGTGCCTTCTTCTTGAATAAGAAATGAACGAATACGTAGTGGGTATTCGTGAAAGTTAAGGAAAGTAACTATTTTTCCTTCTGAACTTATAAATGAACTGTATTTTCTCTTGCCTTGGTGGAAAGTTGATTTTGTTGTGTCTTATTTGATGCAGTTTGATCTCCAGCTCGGATTGTAGTTGTGAATAAGAACTTGGCTTTTTATTTCTGTAGAATGAATGGAAAATTATGGAAATAATGGAAATTTGGCTTGATTGGGTCTGTCTTGACTGTACCTTGTTGTGTATCTGATATCCTATGCGGGGTTTCATTAATAAGGGCATTGTGGTATGAAAATTGCATTTTGGGTTCTGTACATCATTGTGAATAGAAAAATGGATTCGGGTAGAAACATTTGTTGGCAAGGAATCCAAATTGGGTATTCATTGCTTATGGTATATTGAATTGAAACAGTTCAGGCTATGTGAGTTTACTATTCAATGTTGAACGATTTTTCAGTTATCATTATGAGTTAAGCTATCATGCTAAGATAAACACGATTTGGGTGTTTTTATCAATTTTAAAGAATGATTGTTTCACTGAAATTGGGAAATATTCATTGCTGTTTTCGATTTGATAGAAACATAATTGAATTGTTCAATAAAGATGACAGTTTTAGGGTTTCCTGTGTGCTGTTTTTTTCTGTACCTGATTTTGCACAACCATTTAAAAGAAATGAAACCTGAATAATTCTTGTTGAGTTTGAAGAAAATGGTTGTTTTCTTATTGAAATAGTTAAAGGAATGAATTCTTCACTTCTTGCTATTTGAATTCTGGAAATAGCATTAGAGCTTTACTGTGCATTATGAATTGGTCTTGCTGTAGGTAACAACAAGGTGCAAATGGATATTTATGAACTTTATGCATTCATGGATATAGAAGGTCATGTAAATAATTGATTACGTGATCGTGTAACTGTTTATTTGGTTAAAAATACAGTGAAAGAAGTATGGAATCTTCTAGTACAACAAGTACATAGTATGCATCTTTATACTGCTTGTTCTATGATAATACGATGTTTTACTAACCTTTTTATGTCATTCGTATGAGCCTGAATTAAATGAAGTATTGATAAGGACAATAAGTTCTTCCTTGTTTTCATTTAAAGCTGATTATGAAGGAAATTATTCTTGCTGCTGGAAAGTGAATTCCGAATGGATTTTGTAAGTTTCACTCTGAACTGTTATCTTGATTTGTGTCTCGTTTGGATTCAATTTTTAGGACAGTCATGAGGAAAGAAATAGGAATGTGAATGGAAAACTTGGAAAAATAATCTTTTCTTCTCTCATACAGTTGGAAATCTGTAATCTTTTAGGAACGAATTTTGTATTGCTTGGGTATGAACAACTATATTTATTGTTGTTTGCTTTCTCATCTGTACTTGATTACTTGGAATCAAATGAGATGAAGGAACTAAAAGGAAAGTAATTGGTTTACATTTCAGTTAGTTTTACCCTTTGCATTTATTACTAATGAAAGGAATGGAAAGGATAACAATTATGTTATAACAGCAGTATGCTACTTGTATTCCTAAACTTTACAAATGTTGTAATCTGGAACTTTGAAGGAAATTGCTTCTTGTATGGTTATGTGGGAAATAGGACAGCAATTCTTTGGCTGATTGGGATGGTATTTATATGGTTCAGTTGTTATGCTGTCCATTCTTTTGATGCTTAATTCTTGATGGATGTTCATATTGTCATTTCGTAAAAGCATGGTTCTTTTATTAAGACATTTAATTAGAAGCACCTCATTTTAATGACAAGTGCTTAATATTCTCAGTTCAATGAACTAACCCGTGCAAGTAATTTTGCAGATGGAACTTGATTAAAACGAAGACATGGCTGTTTTCTTATGCTTCTTTTGATTGTCTGAAGATGAATTGTATTTGTTAGTTATTATTCCTCTACGAGGAATTGTGAAAAGAAGAAAGTACATTCTTCTATCTATGAGTTGTAATGATGTTTTATATAAACAAAGTCCAGTCAGTTGGATTGGCAGATGTATGGATTATGAAATGGATTGATGAATACAAATACAAGTGTGATATTTTAATAACTATATCAGTTTGATATTGTTGATTAAATTGGAAATATAATGTTATTTCTTGTTTGGGAATTATTTAATTGTCCTTGGATGGATTTAAAAGGAACTCATATCTATTCTTACCTAAATGCAACTTTTAAGTTGAAATGTGCAATTAGTTCATACTTTGGGTTAAGATGAATTTTTAATTGACATTAAAAGGATTAGGAAGAACACGATTCCCTAACTGATAGGTATTCAGGATTAGCATGGAAGCTAAGGAATATCAATTAACTTAGGAGTAACCGAACTTCGTTTTCGAACTCCATTAATAGCCTCGTATGTTAAATTCAGAAAGTAAGGATATGGGATAAATATATCCAGGGCTAATAGACCTTAACTATGTAAGGTTAAGGAGAATAAATGAATACATTTATTGGGAATTAGACCTCGTTTAAATGACGTCTAATAAGCTGGAATTCTGAAATTTGGTTACAGTTGTGAAAAACTTGGTTAAGTTTAATAGGTTAAACTTATCACGTCCGTCGGTAATGGGCTGCTTAATCCAATGATTAAGAAGAGAACCAAGTAGAGAAAATGCAACCCTTCGAGTATGAAGGAGAAGATGCATAGTAAGCTAGAAGATGGATTTAGTCTCTCTTAGCTATATACAACTGTAACGGGAACGAGGATAAATGATCAGCATGGTTGCTGGAAGTTGATATTAAATATTAAGATCATATCCAAATCACTTGAGCAGGATGTGTGCTCTTGATGGGAGGATTCCGTAGGACATTGACATACGCCAGCTACAGCACGGTGTCTTCATGAAGATGGGGTCTTCATGACGACACAATGTTATAGCTGACATATTACAATGCCCTCCCGAATTAAATCATCAAGAATACATAGGCTGAATGTGAAGTTCTTGGCTGGGGATAGGAGTATGATCACGTATACGGAGTGACTCCGGAGGACTAAAGATAACTAGACACACGGAGTTGTGGGGAACGACACCGTATGTCTGCGTATCTTTAGTCACCATGAGTGCCTTCCTATATTCGTTCATATTGCTAGTTGGAAATTGGAAGTTTGAATCTGACCTTAAATTGAAAGGACTGGTAGGAACCAGGAAAGACCATTCTAGATAACAGGTGAAGTGAGGTGAAGGACGTATTCCATTGGTGTGTATCACATCCAGGAATATGATCATGCAAAGCATGTGAAAATCTTTGGCCAAAGTATCGCAAGTGCTGGTTACGTTGTCCTAATCACTTAATTTAAGATGCAGGATGTCAGATGAATATCAGTAACAAATATTCAGATAGGCTTCTTAAATGGATCACTTCGATAACCGGAAATGGTTAAGAGAACTTGTATATATAATATACTATGCATGAATGAACATAAAGGATCGGTAGTTGCCGAGTCATGAAATGAGAGATCGTTGAAACTCCGAGCCATGAAAATGGGAGATTGGCAGTTCTTCGAGTCATTTACAGCAGCATATAGAATCTGTTATAAGATTGAATGACACTGAATGTGTGTTCCATATTTCAAATATGTGAACAGAGAACATTAGGTTTAAAAAGGAAATTGTGTGTTCCAAACTGTATTGTTTGGGTAGAGAACAATTATTAAAACTTGAACGTGTGTTTGAATTATATAATTCATAACAGAGAACGTTATATAAAAAATAAAAAAAAATTCCCTTGTTCTAGTATCTTAAAATGGGGATGTTACATCTTGGTATCAGAGCTGAAGGTTGCAGCTCTTGGACCTAATGAGTCCACAATATTAATAAGGTTTACATTTTCTTATTGAACAGAAAATGGTCAGAACAAGAGGGAATGCTATGAATAACCCGTTACAGGGTGGAGAAGCAGCTACTGCTCAAAAGATGGATGAAATCCTTGCTGCCCTACTAGATACGAGGGATCGTTTGACTGTTCTAGAACAACAGTCAATGGGCAATGAAGAGGAGGAAGATGAAACTGAAATAAATGATCAGCCGCCTCCTGTGGACAACATCAACAGAGGGAATCCGGGTGTTGATAATAATAATGTAATTGCTCCTAATCCCCCTGAAAATAAAAGGGCAAGATTAGCAGCTGAACTTACAAATGATATAAAGAGAATAAGTCCTCCAAATTTTGATGGAACAACCCTTGGGGACGGAGCTGAGAATTGGCTCAGTGAAATGGAGAAATACTTTGCAATAAGAAACTTCTCCGAAGAGACCAAAGCGATATGGGGAGCATATCAGCTTTCTCATGAAGCATCATCATGGTGGGACAACCGTAAGGTTGAGTTGAATATTGTCGAATCAGACATAACTTGGGATCAATTTAAGGGTTATTTTAGGCAACGATGGCTGCCTCAACTCTATTTTGATAGGAAAATGACTGAATTTCAGAACTGGTCGCAAGGAAGGCTGTCGGTGACGGAATACTGGGAAGGGTTTACTAAACTCCTTAAGTATGTGCCGCAGTACCAAGCTGACGAGAAGTTCAGAATACGGAAATTCATAATGGGACTGAATCCCATCATTGGTGACGAAGTGGATGTCCACGGCCCAACCACCATGGATGGAGTTGTCGAAAAGGCAATCAGACAGGAACAGAAATTGAGAGTAATATCTGCTCACAGGGAAGAGATAAGGAAGAAGATTCCCAATTATTCTTCATCTCTTGCACCAAAAAGGGGACCTTGGAAAAGGTTTGGTGTGAAAAACAAAATTTTTGTGGATAACAACAAGAAATCTATGATGAACAGACCTGTAAATAGCATGTAGAACAGCTTCACAAAAGTTAGTGGCATTAGACAGAAGTCCTATGGGAGCCAGAATGATAACTTCAAAGCTGGTAACAAATTTGAGCCTAGAAAAGGGCCAGTTAGAGGATGCTTCAACTGTGGAAAGGACCACTATGCGAATCACTGTCCTCTGAAGAAGGATGATCGCAGTCAGCAGCATAGGATACATCCTGCGGTGGCTAACAGACAAGCTGAAAAGCAAGTTACGCCTATAGAAGTTCCGGGTAAGTTATTCGGTACACCTGTAGTCATAATTTTTGATACTGGAGCTACTGAATGCTTTATTTCTACTAAACTTGCAATGAAATTAAAAAGAAAGGCTAAAAGAATGGATAAAACATGGACAGTGCATTATGGGAATAATGTTGTCCATACAGTCGAAATGTGCCTTTTTGGGGCAATTCTTGACTTGCCTAGTTTCTCCACCGAAGTTGACTTGTATGTCACTCCTTGAGGATCATATGATATCATTATTGGAGTTAACTGGTTGGCTGAAAATAAGGAAAAGGTCAACTGTTATGAAAAACAAATTTGTTTTTTTGATGACGTGCAGAAAGCAGTAGTCATTCAAGGTGTAAAACGTGAAGTTGCAGTAAGGAAATTGATAGCTATGCAACTAAAAAGGGCTAAAAACAGAGGCTGCACCTTGTATGCAGTAAAAATGACAGAAAATGCTGAGGAAGATAATGATTTCATGGAAAGATATCCATTGTTAAGGGGTTTCAGTGATGTGTTTCTGGAGGAATTACCAGGTCTTCCACCCAAACGTGAGTTTGATTTTGCAATAGAAATCAAACCGGGAACTGAACCCATATCTTAGGCACCTTATAGGATGACCACCATCGAGTTGGTAGAGCTAAAGGCTCAGTTACAAGAACTTTTGACTAAGGGGCTGATAAGACTGAGCGTCTCACCTTGGGGAGCACCGGTAATTTTTGTAAAGAAAAAGGATGGCACTTTGAGGCTGTGCATTGATTACAGAATGCTGAACAAAGAAACTATTAAAAATCGATACCCACTTCCTAGGATTGATGATCTATTCGATCAGATGCGAGGAGCATCAGTCTATTCAAAAATAGATCTTCGATCTGGGTATCATCAGCTGAGAATAAAGGAAGAAGATATTCATAAAACATCTTTTAGAACAAGGTACAAGCATTATGAGTTCACGGTGTTACCTTTTGGGTTGACTAATGCACCTGCCGCCTCCATGAATCTGATGAACGATATTTTTCAAGAATACTTAGACAAGTTTGTGCTTGTATTCTTAGATGACATTCTTATATACTCTAAAAATGTCGAAGAGCACCAAGAACATCTAAGGATAGTGCTGGAAATTTTAAGAAAGAGGAAGTTGTATGGTAAAGTGTCTAAATGTTCCTTTTATGATGCAGAGGTGCATTATTTGGGACACGTTATAAGCAAGAATGGAATAGCTATTGACCCTTCAAAGATCACAGCTATAACTGAGTGGCCTGCGCCTAAGAACGTGCACAAAGTGAGGAGTTTCATGGGCTTGGCGGGATATTATCGAAAGTTCGTTAAGGACTTTTCAAAAATTGCTGCCCCAATCACTTTGTTGCAAAAGAAGGATAAGAAATTTGTCTAGACGGACAAATGTGAATCTGCCTTTAAAAATTTAAAGGAACAGTTAACTACAACACCTATTTTGACTGTACCTGATCCAAATGGAAATTTTATGGTTGTAACGGATGCCTCAGGAGAAGGCCTTGGAGGTATTCTGTTACAGAATAACCATGTCCTAGCTTATGAAAGCAGAAAGCTTAAGTTACATGAACAAAATTATGCTCCACACGACCTAGAGCTCGTTGTCATTGTTCATGCACTTCAAATGTGGAGTCATTACCTTTTAGGCAAGCCTTTTGAGTTAAAAATAGACCATCTGAGGCTGAAGTATATTTTCACTCAGCCAAATCTGAATGCAAGGCAGCGAAGATGGTTAGAATTTCTGTCTCAGTATGATTTTGATATAAGCTACATCAAAGGAAAGGAAAATAGGGTAGAAGATGCTCTGAGTCGAAGGAAGCATATCTTTGCTCTTATAACGTTAAGAACTCAATTTAAGGATGAGGTGAAAGATGCCTTGGGATCAAACCCTTATTTCCAGCAAGTCAAAACAGCACTTGCTGCAGATCCAAAGGATGTCAGGTATAAAGGATTTCGTTTTGACAATGAAGGAATTCTGAGGTTTGAAAATAGGGTATATATACCTTTGGCAAATGACTTAAGAGGGAAATTGTTGACTGAATTTCATAATTCACCTTTTTCTGGACACCCTGGCATTACGAAAATGCTTGCTGATCTTAAGCAACAATACTTCTGGAAGGGAATGAAAAAGGATGTGGTGGAATTTGTAACACACTGCTTGGAATGTCAGCAGTGTTAAGGCGGAACATATGCATCCCGCAGGATTATTGTATCCCCACAGTATTCCGCAGTACAAATGGCAAGTGATAACGATGGATTTCATTCAAGGATTGCCTATGTCAAGAAATAAGCATGACATTATCCTGGTTGTAGTCGACAAATTGACCAAAGTGGCACACTTCATTGCTGGTAATTTGAAAGACGATGCACCAGTGTTAGCAAGAAGATTTGTACATGAAATCTTCAGATTGCATGGGATACCGGAATTAATCATATCGGACAGAGATCCGAGGATGACATCAAGGTTTTGGCAAACGCTTAATGCGGCCTTGGGAACTAAATTAAACTTCAGTTCTGCATATCATCCGGAGATGGATGGACAGACTGAGAGAGTCAATCAGGTTTTAGAGGACATGTTAAGGATGTATTGCATGGACCAGCAGTATAAATGGGAGGAATACCTTCCGCTGGTGGAATTTGCTTACAATAATACATACCATGCCTCTTTAAAAATGACGCCCTTTGAAGCATTGTATGGAAGAAAATGCAGAACTCCTGTCAGCTGGGACAACGTTGAGGACAGAGAGGTAATTGGACCAGAAATCCTTACGGAAATGGAACAGCAAATCAAAATGATTCGGGAACATCTAAAGGAGGCTGCCAATAGGCAAAAGAGTTATGCAGACTTAAAGCGGGTTGATAGGAATTATAAACTAGGAGAGAAGGTCTTTCTTCGGGTGAAGCCGAAAAAGAGCTCAATAACTTTTGGCAAGGCTGCCAAGTTGTCGCCACGATACGTGGGACCTTTTGAAATTGTTGAAATAATCAACCCTGTAGCTTATCATCTAGCATTACCTCCTACTTTGTCTCAAATGCATGATGTTTTTCATATTTCTTTGCTTAAGAAATACGTGACAGATTTATCACATGTGCTGAATTGGAATTCCTTGCAGGTCCAAGACCCAGGAATAATCGTGGTTAAGCCCATTCGAGTGCTAGGAACTCGCAAGTTGTACTTAAGAAATTGCGAAGTGAGCCAATGTAAGGTCCAGTGGGACCAGTTCAGCGAAGAAAGTGCAACTTGGGAAAATCTCGAAGAAATGAGATCTACTTTTCCACATTTGTTTGATCGAATTTGAAATTCAAAAAACTGATAATTCTACCAAATTTAGACAATTATTAGTCTATTGTACAGTTGTCTTAAAACACTGTTTTTAAGAGTGAATCTGTTTTTGGTATGAACTTATGAATGGAAGGACAATAACTGAACTTTGTCCTAGAACTCCTTGATCTGGTTAATTTGATCATCGGGACGATGATTCTTTAAGGAGGGAGGAATGTAACACCCTGATTTTTGTAAGTTATCATGGTAATTACTTTCTTGATGTTGTAACTGCTGAAATGAAGGCAAACATGTTAAGATATATATTTTGATCTTAAGGGAATGTGTTGCTAATCTAGATTCTTGCATACTGTAATTTGTTTATATGGGACAACATTTATTGTTGCTTGTATGTTTGCTGATGTGACGTCAAATTTTCGTATGCTTGTTGAACTCTATTCGCTGATTGACAGCACACCTTGAATCAATTCCATTGATCCAAAGTATGTTTTGGCCTTCTTGTGATCGCTTTGACGATTTACTCTTGAACCGAACTGAAGGTTGATATAAATGTGCAGCACCTGATTTCAGGTATAAACAGCTGGCACGTAGATGCCAACGACAAAGGTTCGATTCACGAACCATACACTGTCGTAATATGAGACCTCGTAAGGCGGGAAATTCCTGGATACGAGTGGCTCAGGTATGTTAATGAAGGACGAAATGTCCTGCACAGTGTTGAAATTGAATGTCAGTCAGAAGACTTGATTGGAGGATTGATTAGTGTTAGGTGTTAGAGGGAATTAGATCCTAATCTAATCCTAAGTTCTACCTTACATCCTAAACTACTATCCTATGTGGATTTTTTAAATTGTATAAAAGGTGAAAATAGACCTAAGTTCTATTAACCTAAAGACTAGGCTATGACCTAGGTTTGAACACTATTATGAATCCTAAACTAATCCTAACCTAGAAGGGGACGCACAGACCCATGGGAAAGGATAAGGATGAAGGGGAATTAAATGGCAATTAATGTGAGTCCTTGCGTGGACAGCGCCAAGTTTGGTGGGAACAGGAAAAAGGTGGAGGTATCTAGTTGGTCATGGAACTAAACTTGGTTTGCATGCAAAATTTGAATTTGGTGGTTCGCCAACCCAAGTCGGCGGTGGCGTGAGGAAATAGAAAAAGGCAGAGCCTTTAATGCATTTAATTCTTTTTGGTCTTCGTGACCAGTCCGCCTTGGAAAGAGTTTGGAGGAATTTTTGTTGGTCATTTGTGTTTGCTCGGGTTTTTGAGAAGTTGCTCTGCATTTGGTTTTTGATTGGTTCAGTCGAACCAGTTGTGTTTGGTTTCTGTCTCTGTTCTTTGGAAATTGAAGGCCGTTTGCTGAGCCTGAAGAGGAAGGGATTGTTTGGAAGCTCGTTGCTGTCGCCGTGGAAGGAAACACCTTCTGTAAACGTGGTTTTCTTCGAGTTTCGAGGAAGAATACCAGGCATGTTAAGCCCTTCTCTTTAAAACACTTGCTTTACTTAAGCATCTCATTAAAACAACCCTGCTCTTCTTCTTCTGGGTTTTGGGTTTATTCGATTTTGTTGTCATTGTTTGAAATGATATGGGTAGAATCGTTTTCTTGTTATTGTGATTCGAACTGTCCTTGCATTTTTTAATTGAGTGGAAACACCTCCATGTTGTGCTGGTTTGTTTGACAGTAATGGGGAATTCGTCATGTGTGTTATGAAACTGTACATGTTGTATGAGTTTGTTTTCATTATTGAAACAATCGTTCTTTTGCTAATACGAACTGGAATGATGGAAAGTATTAGCTGTGCGAGTTGTTGAAGTTGTTTCTTTACTGAAATATTTAAAAAAGGAAATAAGACCCTTTTTCCTTCTGTTGTTTTGGGTTTAGAAGGTAATAGCATTTTTGGATTTTAAAGGAACTGGCATTTGAGTTTTATTTGAGCATTATGAACTCGATTTGAAGGAAGTAATAGTAATATTTTATTGTTGTGCCTTCTTCTTGTATAAGATGGATGAACGACTATTCGTAGTGGGTATTCGTGAAAGTTAAGGAAAGTAACTGTTTTTCCTTCTGAACTTATAAATGAACTGTATTTTCTCTTGCCTTGGTGGAAAGTTGATTTTGTTGTGTTTATGGATGCGGTTTGATCTCCAGTTCAGACTGTAGTTGTGAATAAGAACTCGGCTTTTTATTTCTGTGGATGCAATGAATGGAAAATTATGGAAATAAGCTGGCTGTTTGGGTCTGTCTTGACTGTACTTGTTGTGCATCTGATATCCTATGCGGTTTTCATTAATAAGGGTATTGTTGTATGAAAATTGCATTTTGGGTTCTGTACATCATTGTGAATAGAAAAATGGATTCGGGTAGAAACATTTTTTGGCAAGGAATCAAATTGGGTATTCATTGCTTATGGTATATTGAATTGAAACAGTTCAGGCTATGTGAGTTTGCTATTCATTGTTGAACGATTGTTCAGTTGTCATTATGAGTTGAGCTGTCATGCTAAGATAAACACGATTTGGGTGTTTTTATCACATTTTGAAGAAAATGATCGTTTCTTACTGAAATTATAGGGAAATGAATTCTTATTCTTTCTGTTGTTTTCGATTTGATAGAAACAGTAATTGGGTTTAATGAACTTTATAAGTTCAGCTTGATAGAGATGACAGTGGCATTTAGATGGTTTCCTGAGTGCTGTGTTTTTCTGTACAAACGAAATATTGAAATGTTTCGTATGATTCTGATTTTGCACAGTCATTTGAAAAGAAATGAAATCAACCTGAATAATTCTTGTTGAGTTTGAAGAAAATGGTTGTTTTCTTATTGAAATAGTTAAAGGAATGAATTCTTCTCTTCTTGCTGTTTGAATTCTGGAAATAGCATTAGAGCTTTACTGTGCATTATGAATTGGTCTTGCTGTAGGTAACAGCAAGGTGCAAATGGATATTTATGAACTGTATGCATTCATGGATATAGAAGGTCATGTAAATAATTGATTATGTGATTGTATAACTGTTTATTTGGTTAAAAATACAGTGAAAGAAGTATGGAATCTTCTAGTACAGCAAGTACATAGTATGCATCTTGATACTGCTTGTTCTATGATGAATACGATGTTTTACTACCCTGTTTATGGCATTCGTATGAGCCTGAATTAAATGAAGTATTGATAAGGACGATAAGTTCTTCCTTGTTTTCATTTAAAGCTGATTATGAATGAAATTATTCTTGCTGCTGGAAAGTGAATTCCGAATGGATTTTGTAAGTTTCACTCTGAACTGTTATCTTGATTTGTGTCTCGTTTGGATTCAATTTTTAGGACAGTCATGAGGAAAGAAATAGGAATGTGAATGGAAAACTTGGAAAAATGATCTTTTCTTCTCTCATATAGTTGGAAATCTGTAATCGTTTAGGAATGAATTTTGTATTGCTTGGGTATGAGCAACTATATTTATTGTTGTTTGCTTTCTCGTCTGTACTTGATTGCTTGGAATCAAATGAGATGCATGAACTGAAAGGAAAGTAATTGGTTTACATTTCAGTTAGTTTTATCCTTTGCATTTATTACTAATGAAAGGAATGGAAAGGGTAACAGTTATGTTATAACAGCAGTATGCTGCCTATATTCCTAAACTTTACAAATGTTGTAATTTGGAACTTTGAAGGAAATTTCTTCTTGTATGGTTATGTGGGAAATAGGACAGCAATTCTTTGGCTGATTGGGATGGTATTTAGATGGTTCAGTTGTTATGCTGTCCATTCTTTTGATGCTTAATTCTTGATTGATGTTCATACTGTCGTTTCATAAAAGCAGGGTTCTTTTATTGAGACAGTTAATTAGAAGCACCTCATTTTAATGACAAGTGCTTAATATGCTCAGTTCAATGAACTGACCCGTGCAAGTAATTTTACAGATGGAATTTGATTAAAATGAAGACATGGCTATTTTCTGATGCTTCTTTTGATTGTCTGAAGATGAATTGTATTTGTTAGTTATTATTCCTCTACGAGGAATTGTGAAAAGAAGAAAGTACATTCTTCTATCTATGAGTTGTAATGATGTTTTATATAAACAAAGTCCAGTCAGTTGGATTGGCAGATGTATGGATTATGAAATGGATTGATGAATACAAATACAAGTGTGATATTTTAATAACTATATCAGTTTGATATTGTTGATTAAATTGGAAATATAATGTTATTTCTTGATTGGGAATTATTTAATTGTCCTTGGATGGATTTAAAAGGAACTAATATCTATTCTTACCTAAATGCAACTTTTAAGTTGAAATGTGCAATTAGTTCATACTTTGGGTTAAGATGAATTTTTAATTGACATTAAAAGGATTAGGAAGAACATGATTCCCTAACTGATAGGTATTCAGGATTAGCATGGAAGCTAAGGAATATCAATTAACTTAGGAGTAACCGAACTTCATTTTCGAACTCCATTAATAGCCTCGTATGTTAAATTAAGAAAGTAAGGATATGGGATCAATATATCCAGGGCTAATACACCTTAACTATGTAAGGTTAAGGAGAATAAATGAATACATTTATTGGGAATTAGACCTCGTTTAAATGACGTCTAATAAGTTGGAATTCTGAATTTGGTTATAGTTGTGAAAAACTTGGTTAAGTTTAATAGGTTAAACTTATCATGTCCGTCAGTAATGGGCTGCTTAATCCAATGATTAAGAAGAGAACCAAGTAGAGAAAATGAAACCCTTCGGTACGAAGGAGAAGATGCATAGTAAGCTAGAAGACGGATTTAGTCTCTCTTAGCTACATACAACTGTAATGGGAACGAGGATAAAGGATCAGCATGGTTGCTGAAAGTTGATCTTAAATATTAAGATCATATCCAAATCACTTGAGCAGGATGTGTACTCTCAATGGGAGGATTCCGTAGGACATTGACATACGCCAGCTACAGCACGGTGTCTTCATGAAGACGGGGTCTTCATGATGACACAATGTTATAGCTGACATATTACAATGCCCTCCCGAATTAAATCATCAAGAATACATAGGCTGAATGTGAAGTTCTTGGCTGGGGATAGGAGTATGATCACGTATACGGAGTGACTCCGGAGGACTAAAGATAACTAGACACACGGAGTCGTGGGGAACGACACCGTATGTCTGCGTATCTTTAGTCACCATGAGTGCCTTCCTATATTCGTTCATATTGCTAGTTGGAAATTGGAAGTTTGAATCTGACCTTAAATTGAAAGGACTGGTAGGAACCAGGAAAGACCATTCTAGATAACAGGTGAAGTGAGGTGAAGGACGTATTCCATTGGTGTGTATCACATCCAGGAATATGATCATGCAAAGCATGTGAAAATCTTTGGCCAAAGTATCGCAAGTGCTGGTTGCGTTGTCCTAATCACTTAATTTAAGATGCAGGATGTCAGATGAATATCAGTAACAGATATTCAGATAGGCTTCTTAAATGGATCACTTCGATAACCGGAAACGGTTAAGAGAACTTGTATATATAATATACTATGCATGAATGAACATGAAGGATCGGTAGTTGCCGAGTCATGAAATGAGAGATCGTTGAAACTCCGAGCCATGAAAATGGGAGATCGGTAGTTCTTCGAGTCATTTACAGCAGCATATAGAATCTGTTATAAGATTGAATGGCACTGAATGTGTGTTCCATATTGCAAATATGTGAACAGAGAACATTAGTTTTAAAAAGGAAATTGTGTGTTCCAAACTGTATTGTTTGGGCAGAGAACAATTATTAAAACTTGAACGTGTGTTTGAATTATATAATTCATAACAGAGAACGTTATACAAATTTTTTTCCCCCCCTTGTTCTAGTATCTTAAAATGGGGATGTTACAATCTTAGCACCGTAAGTGCACACCAAGCTTCCCCAACTCATTAGGTAACTCCTCCAGATCACTGCAATGGTCCACATTAAAGATAAAAACATTTGTTTGGGAATCAAATATCCCAATTCTCAAATGAAATGAAAGCAACCTATGAGTGTTCTAACAAATGACATTTCATGAAACTCCATTAAAAAATAAGTTACAACTTTAGCATTGTATCAGATAAAAATGGGATTTGGAAAAGATCGAGAGAATACCACCTCATATGGACAATACCACTGGACGCATCTCATATGCAGGTGGTTCTAGAATGAAATCTTCATATTGGACAATACCATTCACCAATAGCTTGCCATCGTGAACATGCATTAGAAATAAGAATAGAAAAGAAATATGAGAAATTGAAGTCAAGACAAAAGAGTGTTGCAATGGCTAAAATAAAATTTGATCTTTACGAGATGCATGTCACAAAAGATCAGTCAGGAAGAAGGATAAAATTATTGGCAATGCTCTATGCATAGATTTTGGACAAATAAAGTTGCAGTATTATGAACAAACAAATGGGATCCTGGAATAAGTTGTATCCTGACGCATGGTTTCAATTTGGTAACTCCTACGGGGTTATTAATTAAATATTTTTTTTATTGAATTGCCATATTGCATGGTTATCCTAAGCATCTTCACTTACAATGTGGAATTTCCAATCATTCCCATAATATTAATAAATTCTATATTATAATCATAACATTTAATGGTGTAATATCCTATTTTTCTAATTTGAATTCCACGTAGAGTGCCTAATGCTAACTCTGACAATTATTCCCAATCCCTTCTTAAGGGTGAGGAAAAACATATGAAACATTTCTTACATGATAATCATGCTCAAATTGGCATCCTTCTATATGTTACTTGAGGGTAACTTAAGCATGTATCTCAAGCTACTAAAGAGACATCTATATTCAATCTTCCACTATTCCCACATATATGGGGGCACCAAGTGCCCCAATTTACAATGTTTCAATTCCTATTCCGATATCAACTATTTTTCCACATTGTAATCATAGTGCTTCTCATGTTTCTTCTTCTAGCTTGTAGGCCCTTAAACCCCTTGTTCACACTCTCCAAGCCCAAATAATACAATTACAACAAGGTACGTCAGCTAATTCTCACATTATGGATTCCACTCAATTGCTTCATATTTATGATGGAAAAAGTGATCATACAGTGCAACTTTGATCATTCTAGGAAGCATATTTTGACTATGCCTCTCACAACATCTTACTCACCAATATGTTCCCTTGAAGTATTAAGGAATTTTCCTTACAATGGTTCTATGATCTACCAATGCATTATGTGTGATCCTTCACCACTTTGGAAACTTACTTTCTTGCACAATTCTATATCAACATTGGTGACAAAGTTTCATATACACAAATGTCTAAAGTCCACCAAGGGTCAAATGTACACATCAATGCCTATGTTTTACACTACAAGACTATTCTTACTAAAAATGAATAATACCTTCTCCAATAGAGAGTTTCAAGATCTCTTCACAAAACCCTTACTTTCTCCCTTACAAGACTTTTTTATCTTCGAAAAATTATCCTTATTTGATCATTTATGGCATATCCTAAAGAAACATGAAGCTAAGTTACTACACATGAATAAGATTTATTGTTAGCTCCTGTTAAACACCTAATGTAAAATTTCCAAGAAAATCTACACTCAAAGGCAGGACTAATAATAACAAGTCTACTTTTAAAGAAATTATTAATGTCATCTCCCAACCTACTAAGATACAATTAAAACCTACATGAAGGCAATTCATACATCTACAATGTGACCTCCACATCACACTAAAGAAATTAATTGAGAGAAATATTATGTCTCTCCCCCAATATTTGAGGTACACGCACGGTAAATGCAAGCAAGACTCATGGTAAAATTTTTGATGCTCATGTTTATTACATCTATTATAGATGTGTTGGTCACCTCACTAGTCGATGTACCAAGCTAAAGCATGTTATAAACGATTTTATTGATGTCAAATCCATCAGATGTGACAATCACATTGAATCCTATAGGCCTACCAATGATAATTCAAATCTTAATATCTTTAATAATCCATTTCCTAGAATGAGAAACATCATTCTCAATCACGTGTTCCCTTTTGCTCTTGAGTAACTCCCAACAAAACAAAAAAACATTAGTTTTGCAAAATGTAAAAAATATACTCATAGTGTAATATTTATTGATTATTTGGATTGGATTGTAGGTGACAAGAAAAACCATGGAGCCATTGTACATTGAAGAGTTGGGAAATAAAATTATATCTGTGCAAGATATGTATGATCTCATAATTAGGGATCCTGCAACTGTTGCACTCAACATTAACTGGAGAGACTTCGTTCCTTTCAAAAAATGATGGCTTCCCAACAAAAAACTACATGTAATGTAAAATTGAGTGAGGAGCGGAAGAGTAGCTGTCTCATTCACCAAGAGAGGGAGGCATCAAGAGTTTAAAAGGCTACATTGGTCTTATACCAACAGTTTTATCTATGTATTTCCTTTTCCTTTTGTTTCTTTGAGAATTCCCTTAGATTACAATATATTTGTAATGAGGTATTCATAGCTAAATCAGGTGAAATAAGTGCAAGAGTGGCACTAGATAGGACTAACAGTTTCTCAAGGAAGGGGATATACTTAGTCAATATTAGTCTGGAGATAGAATAATACCCTGTCAGCTCATGAATTGAAAGCACAACAACAAGTGGTTCTAAAATGATATGGACATATGATCCTGTCATTTCTCTATTCTGACTGTGAAAACATTTCTCTATACACTTAACAGAGATTAACCCCAATTGCTGAAACAGAAGGAGGTCCAAACTACAAATTGCAATCAATTTCAATAATTATGGATGTAGTATTGTCCATGTCAGATATTGCATGACATTTACATCCATTATAAATGTAATTCCAAGACATTAATTTTACTGGGCAATAATCAACATAAAGTGTACTTTACGCTACTATTTACCAATGAATTGGTGACTAGGTATCACTTTGATACTGGCTTTTGATCCCCCGATTTCTTTGGATATTGGTAGGAAAATACATTCAAACAAGGGAATCCATCCAAATGCCCACAGAGCCCCTTTAGGTACCCCTAAATATGTCGCCAGGTATCGTAGATCCCCCTAAGACTTCAAGGTACCTCTCCTTCATTATTCTCCACTATTTATGGATCTAGTTAAGTCATTGATCTCCCATCAACATACCTGGACTGTTGTCCATGATCTACCAAGGAGTCCATAGAGGTTTCAATCTTCCAATATTGTTGGACCCAATAATTTTGTAATACATCTGACGTGAAGAATAACATTCTGAGCATTCAAGTCATCTCTAAGTGTTATTAAATGGCTAAGCCATGAGGATGTGGCTCTAATAGCGAGATTTTTGTTGGATTCTCTCTAACTGAATGCAATCATATGTCAGACTTTTCTGAAAAACTCACCATGCCTTGTTACTAATCACTTAGTTGGAACCTTCTCGCAATGACATATTTATTTCCCAATTTAGAAAAATCACATAGTCCATTATGTCTTAAACTCCAAATACTCACCACTACTACCAAGGCTCTTATGTTTTCGGGGGTTGGGACCTATGCCGAAAAATTTTAGCTTCTTATAGTTTTTAGAGTGAGAATGTATAGTTTGACCACCCAGCCATACAAGCCCACTGATGACTTGCACATATGTAGCCAATAGTAACAAGATATTCCTTGTTGACCGACATGACCTCAATTTTCAGATTAATAAGGTCCCCAAATATTACATACCTTAAATGTAATCATATAGGGTAAAACCTACTCGCAAATCGAATTTTTTCAGAACAATTCACATACCTCAAGGATATACCTGCCACATTTTTTACTCCAGAATCAACACCTCAACTATTGAATTTTCCATCATGCCAATCGAAATGTGATCAAACCTTGTTAGCAAACACTGTGGAGTTTGGCTTTGTAAATGTCCTCAAATCATTAGTTATCTATGAGCTTACAAATCTTAGCAGTAATTCCTAGCTAATTTTGCACCCTTTATTGACTCCTCAAAAGATTGATCACATATGGATTTGACTCCATACCATTAACTAATAGCTCCTCCCCAACAATGTCTAAGAAAATTCCAACATGTTGGAAATGTGAGCTTCTATCCAAAGGATGGTAAGAAAATTAGGCCATGATTTCATAAATCTACAAAGGTAAGTGGGCACTATGAATGAAGTTAACCCAAAAATAAATTATAGATATAAAAGGTAAATAATATGCCCCCAAATAGAAATAGTAATAGTTAAGCAGAGTCATCTCAAAAAATGCATGGATAAATGTATGTGAAATTACATTGCCTAATTGGTGTAGGGTTCAATATACTATTAGAACATGGTGAATTAGATTGCATAGAGTTTTTTTCATGCATTTGAACTATTTTAGTGAGAGTTAGATAATTATGAAACAATTCTAAATGCTAATGATATGGCTAACCCCATCTAATGATGCAAAATCGCGTAGCTCTGTTATGATGGCAAAGACAAGATGATTGGGTTGGAAAAATGTTCGTTGCATTTGACCTGTATTCATTGTTCGTAAACTTCAAACACCCATTTCAGAAATTTCATCCCTTCAAGAAATTTTGTCAAACAGTTGACAAGCATTATGTATACTACCACGTAGAGTGAAGATTACAAACCTAATAACTTGTCTTAAGAAATGTCTATTAAAAATTGGCCAAGATCCTTCAATACTTAGAAATATTGCCATCAAAGTATATTACTTTTCTACCAATCCTGTTGGCCTCCTCTAGAGAAAGAAGTAAACACATAAATACTCCCTGCACAAATATACCCATATGCTATTTTAACAGAAGTTCTACAAGCGGTTATTAAATTTTCATGGACATATGGAGACTGTGTTCCCCCACATACAAGACATCTCCAAGAGAATTTAACAGGGGAGTAGTAGGGTACAAGTTTCCCCTCTTGTAATAAAAGATATTACTCCTACCCAAAAAAACAATAGACCATAATCTATTAGAAGCTAAGAAAATGTTTTAAAGCAACCATCCACCAAATAAACTGAATTGTTTAAAATCATTGCTATCATACTACTGTTCGAAATTTCACTCTTCAAGAAGTCACATAAAATTAGTCTAATGTAATTATTGATGGCGAATCACAACACCCCTGAATGTCTGGAACTCGATGGGTTGAGAATCTCAGTGTGATTTCATAACATGGATATTTTCCCAAGTGTGGGAACCTGTGAATCGGGAAAGCTCTCCAGATGAAGGCCGGTTCCTATTCCTCTGTTCAGATGCACACATAAAAATTTAGAGGGTTTACTCAAAAACCTAATCTAACTTGGCAAGGAGACAGTGTAAGAAGATGCATAAAAATAAACCTAGACTAACAAAGGTGATGCACCAAGGAATTAAGAACACTTGTCTTGCCAATAAACACAAACCAGTAAAATGCAATGCAAGATCATGCACAGATAACCAAATTTGTAGTGAAAGATCAAGAGGATGCAAATGAACACAAAGAGGGTTGAGAATCATCTATAGACATGCAATATTTACTCCAAAGATTGATATAATACACTACAAAATTCCAAGAGGCAAAGTTGCATTACAGTTTTAGATGGGAGGTTTGAACTCCACAAATTCTCCTACCAAAGAGAAGAAGGGAGGGGTAAAACAAGAATGTCCCACCTTTAGAAAGAAGCCCCTCCTTACAATTCATAGGAAGAATGAGAGAGGGAAGAGAGAGGAATTCCAAATCTACCCCAACCACCTCCAGGTTGTATTTAATTCATCTCATTATGGCAGTAGGTGAGAACCCTACAAACCCAAAAAATGGTGAACGGTATTTTTCATTTTTGTAGAACTTGTTCTCACCCAATTATATCCAATCATAGTTGGACAGAGGACCTTGTAAGTTTTCCAAGCTCCCTATGAAAAGTTATGGCCATTTGAATATCTGAGTCAGGGTTTTCTTCCTGTCGGGTTCGGGGTGTCAACGCTCAAAATGTTGCGACTCTTGAAGGTGCACGTTGGTGCATCCATCCTCACGTCCACATAATTTTAAGTGCACCATACGTGCTGAAAATTTAGTGTCAGTGCCTTCTAATCTAAGCCAAGGGCACAAATTTTTCCATGTCGGTGCCTACTGATCTACGCCAGGGATGCAACTTTTTCCATGTCGGCACCTTCTAATCTGTGCTAGGGGCACAAATTTTTCCATGTCAGCACCTTCTGATATGCATAATGAGTGCAAATTTTTCCATGTCGACACCTTCTAATTTGTGCCACGGGCTCAAAATTTTCCATGTCGGTGCCTTCTAATCTGTGCCAGGGGAGTAACTTTTTCCATGTCAATGCCTTCTAATCTACGATAGGGGCACAAATTTTTCCACGTCGGTGCCTTCTAATCTACACTAGGGGCACAACTTTTTCCATGTTGGCTCCTTCTAATCTACACCAGGGGCGCAACTATTGGTGTAAATAAATGTAAGGTTTTGAGTTTCTTTGATTTCCATATTCTTTTGTTTATCTATATTTACTCGGGGGGAGATATATACAACAATTTGGTGACTGAATG
Source organism: Taxus chinensis (assembly GCA_019776745.2). Classification (NCBI taxonomy): domain Eukaryota; kingdom Viridiplantae; phylum Streptophyta; class Pinopsida; order Cupressales; family Taxaceae; genus Taxus; species Taxus chinensis. Next base: position 58,065 of record JAHRHJ020003802.1, on the reverse strand, counting down.
GGATCACCTGCCTGCTAGGTAGAAGATTATTGGCCTTTTAGCAATCCATTGGGCATGGAGTCATAAACAATAACTTGAAACCAGCCTGATATCTGATCTCGAGCCTGCTATTGCAACTCCTTCTCCGAGAGCATGCTGAGTTGTAGAAATTCAACCTGAGAGCAACAAAACCTGTGCCGAGGCACTTAGGGAAATTGAAACCTAACTACAACAAGACAATGTGCATCTGCACTTAGAGGAATTGAAATCTAGGCTAATATTTACAAGGGTAAACCTTTTCCTTTTAGTAGCAAAGTTTAAGATAGATTCCGTTAACCGCAATCGGGAGTTTTTCTCCATCCAATGTAGAAAATAGGAAGGCATTACTACTTTTACATCCCGTAACCATGTAGGGGCCACTCTAAATGGCATCAAACTTGGAAAGCATTCCTGGTTTTTCTCGATCTGCATCCCATTTCAGAACTAGGTCCCCTTCTTGGAAGGTCCTTGCTCTTTCCTTCTTATCAAACCATATTTTTAATAAGCCCTGATCCTTCTCAATCGTCTGAACTGCATGCTCTCTGATTTCTTCCAATTCCATCAACTCTGCATACCTAGCCTCCATTGGTTCGAACTCAGACAACTCCAATTGCTTCATGAGCTCCAATGCTGGAAATTATACTGATATAGGCAATACTGACTCTTTCCCATAGACCAACTTGTAGGGAGAATATATTTAAATAAGAGAAACATATTCGGCTCCAGTCAGTTAATGCTCATTCCCGTCAAATGAAAGAAAATGCCTGCTAGACCCAAAATAGCTGCCCGCACTCAGAAGGCCATAACTTTTTTATTTCTCAACGAAATCACACAAAATTGGTACCATTGGAATTGTGGCTCTGAACCGAACGCACAACAATGAAGAAATTATAGATTTGATGAGATATTGATTGAGATTTTTAAGAAAACGTGGCTGGGTTCATAACAGTGTTGTATTTGGTGGTTGGGAGTGCAATTAAGAGGCATGGTCATCATTCTTTCATTACTGCAGCACCTAGGATAGTATGGGGAGCCTTTTACAAGTAATATATAATAATTTTACTCCATTTAATGCCTCTTACAAGTGGTTGAAGGATAGATTTAAGGATTTACATTTTCCCTTTACTTTCTCTTCTCATTTTTTCTATAAATTGGAGTGTTGGACTCATTGTAAGGGGAGGTAGTTTTTTTTTTAGCAAAGCTCTGCCAAAATTGCTTTGTGAAGCTGATGTGTTACATGCCCTTGTTGTGGACTCCTTGCATGGTGATCCAGGCCCTTATCTTGTAATAGATTGAACTGTGCATATTATGAAGCAATAAAATATAAGTTTGTGGATGTATCTTCCCATGTTGTGTTTTCTTGCATTCTTCTTGCCCCTATAACCTTCATTACAAGAATATTGTGTTTATTATTATGTTCATGCAGGGATCCATTATCATTTTGTTTGTTTGAAATATTGTTGTGAATGCGTTTTGCTAGATTATGGAGAACTTGCATCACCTCTTCTAGTGTGCACTTTGCTTCTGTATTTCACACATTTGAAGACTACTCTCACACCCTGCTTTTCTTGTGTATCACCGCCATAGTGTAGGATTTCATCTTATGCATTCTCTCTCCCTAGTCCCTTGGAAATTTAGATTAGAATAGTTAGTTTCCCCTGCATTAGAGTAGATTGTGGTAGGTAGTTTAGGAGTGTTGCTCCGAAAATCTGTCACCTGGACAGACCTATGGATAGATGAGCCAACAGTGTGCAGGGCTTAGCCTCTATTTGAGTCAGCAAAGCGAAACTAGTTTATTGCTATTCTACTAGTAGGAACCTATGCAAGTCTCACAGATTCTGCCTTCAGGGGTTTGGGATCTCATCCCAGTAGAGTGTTTCAGGCTGCGAAAAGAAAGGAATGAAAGAGGGAAAAGAGAAAGAACAGATCCGAAGGAAGAAAAGAAATGAATTCCAAAGCAGAAAGGTCAGAAGATTTATGTTTTTGGGTTGGTAGTAAACAGAGCCAATCCTACTTGCATAAATAAACAAAGAAATACTGATGAGAAAATGACAGAAAAGTAGATATGAATCCAACAGATTAAACACATACACATGTAACGTAAGGAAGATCTAATACATAACACAACTATTAATCACAAAGTCTTAATATTTGTATTACTGTTTTCTTCTGTTACAAGAAAGCTCAAAGTCTTTCTCTCCTCACTTCTATTTTCATCTAAAAAATGTTCACCACGAATACAACAAGTATTCCAGTATTTATAGAAGAGAGGAGAAGGAAAGCAAAAAAGGAGCCAACAAATATTTACAAAGATATTTACAAAATATCTAAAAGTCATGTTGACTTTTGACAACTTGATGGATGACATCATCCCATGATGCAACATGGATGATGTCATCATTTGTGCCAACACACTTTAGACATTTCAACAAGAAAGTTGGAGAATAGACTAAAGAAGAAGAAGAAGAAGAAGAAGAAGAAGAAGAAGCTACTCGTCATCGTCATCTTGTTGCCGAAAGGGGGTTGCCTATTAATTTGTCCATCCATGGACTTCTTGTAACCTTCTGAGTCCTAACCCAGAATTCTTCCATGTCAATGTGACCCAACTCTGAGTCCCTGACATCCATACTGCATTCAGCCTGTGATTCGGGCATCCTAACCCTTTGATATTTGTACTTCATCTCTTCCTCTGTAAGCTTAGCCTTTCCTCTTGGTTTGCTGGGTCTCTTGTTGGATGTAGAAATATGTTCTTTTGAACTCAGTTGCTGATCTGCATGAAGAAGAAGCGAGACCCAATCCAAAAAGATTGAATTAGCCATTTGATCTTCCATTAGAATGTCAGCAGAAGAAAGAGTTAGAGATTTTAAGGCTCAGGGCGCAGGGCGCATGAAAATTGCAACTTGCAGGCCAAATAAACAGGGCGCATGGATGTTGCAGATTGCATTTTATATAGGGCGCATGAGAAGTGCGTGTTACATTGGGACAGGATGCGCCCAAGGGAATATGGCACGGCGCACGAAGGGTTTACACAACATAATGTTATTGCAATCAGGGATGTGCCTGCGCCTTTATAGCTTCGATACTTAGCGCGGAAAAGAAATTTGTTGCATGGAAGCTAGGTGCGCCATGGGCACATGGAAAAAGGATGCAACATGGATGGATGGTATTCCATTGGGGCGCAGTTTCAACACTTGTAACACGTGGAAAAGGCGTGCCTTGAGGGCGCAAGAGCTCATGATGCAGCAGGCCGAAAGGGTGTGCCATTGGCGCGGATTTTGCTCTTTGTAACAGGGCGGGTAGGTGCGCCATGGGGGTGCAACTGTTCTTAGTGTTGCAGGACGCGCCGATGCGCCAAAGGGATAAGACAGTGACCAAACCTTCTTTACAAAGGGGCTTCTTTATGGTTCAAATTCCTCCTGCTCCTCATTTCCTTTTTTACAGGCTCAGTGGTGTAAAATAAAAACGATCTAGCTTAGGAGGGCCACAACCACTGTTTCAAGGATGACATCCTCTTCCAGTAGATCTGGAAAGAGGGAGGATAGCATGCGGGGAAGATAGCAAACGGAGGAGGCTAGGCCAACATATTTATATAAACAACCAACCGACAAGCTAAAACCAGACCAATAACGCATCGAGAACTGAAAACACAAAACGTAGAAGAGGGAGAACCTCTTACCTGATAAATAGCAAAAGTTTTGAGAACGGGTCCACAATACGTTGAAAACGACAGAGCAGAGGCTGACAAGCTCAGAAAAATCACGTGCTTTGCAAAATTGAAAATGACATTTGGGCGCGTAAAACACATATATATAGAAAAACCAGCCATCAATGCGCCACCCACTTTTGAAAGGGCGCATCAAAACTTGTTGTCGATATGAAGTTATGTGCGTCCTTTGGCGCACCAAAAAGTGGTGCAACAAAAGTTGTACCAACACAAGCGCATGCACCTTGGTGCACGCAGGGAAGGTTCAACACACTTTGGCGCACCAAAAGTTGTGTTAACATTGAAAATTACGTGCCAAAGGTTTGAAAGGGGCGCACCAAAAGTTGGTGTTACATAGCAATTTCATGCGCCTAGCCAAAAAAGGCTCAAAAGACTAAGTTCGAAAAACTAGATTTCCCGAGAAGGGACTTTACAACGTTTCGAATGCGAGGGATCCCTAACGAGGGATCGAAACAAAATTTTCGGTATGGTTATCGGTAAAATTGCCCTTGTCAATTTTATGTTCTGGGGACTATCCCTGAGTAAAATCAGGGGTAGAGAATCCCAGATCACTTGTGCCTATCCATTGGGTAACAGAGTCAAAAACAAGGGGGACTAGAGGGAGAACAAAGGAAACACACAACAAACCGAAACCAAACACACAACAAAAATTAAACTTTACAAAGAAAAGAGAGCAAGCTCTACTTCCTGAAGATCTTCAGATGCTGCCCGCTATAAGGAAGCAGGAGCTCGGTTCCATCCAGATATGAGAGATAGAAACTATTCTCTCCATTGAATTGCTTGATTTTGAAGGGTCCTCTCCATAGGGAATCAAACTTTCCGTGCATGCCCTTTGGCTCTCTTCGCTTGTCCCACAAAAGGACGAGATCTCCCACTTGAAAATCTCTCTGCTTGGCCTTCTTATCAAAAAGCCTCTTAACTTGATTTTGATGTTCAGTGATCCTGTCGACCACTCTTACTCTCTTTTCTTCAAGTTCTGCCAGATACATGATTTTCTTTTCAAGAGAACTTTGGAAAGTTTCATCTTCAATGGCTCATGCCAAGCATAGAGCAGGAAGTTCCACAGAAATGGGAAGCTCAGCATCAATGCCATATAACACTTGAAAAGGTGACATGCCGAGAGATCTCTTGGGAGTAATGCGATCCGCCCACAAAGCGTCGTATAAGGACTTGTGCCAGGACCGCTGATTCTCATCAACTAGCTTCCGTATGATGGTCACTAGGTTCTTATTACTGGATTCTGCTTGGATGGTGCCCGAGACCTTGGGATCATAGTGCCTTTGTTTCTGATGAAAGGGTTTGGCACCTTCTTTCAATGGGATGTCATGCTGGACGTCTTTTGGCTTGAAGGACTTTAAATCGGCATAGGACCATGCCAATACATCCATGTATTTCTTCAGCAGCTTGACAAATTTCCGCTTTTCTTCTGGCGTGCAACATTTCCTAATGTTCACAAATTGCGGATGTGCCTCTAAACCTAAATTGATTGGTTCGGTCTCTGGGGATGAGTCAGGATCATCCCGCCTCTTCTTTCTTACAAAATGGTCATGCCTGTCAAACAGGTGCTCCAGAGAAACCAAGCCCTTTGGAATTTTATTTCCCTTGAGTTGACATATGCCGTCGTTCTCCTTTGTTTCGTGGTTTTGACCGTTGATTGATTCGCAACATGTAGAAGTGGATCCTTCAAAATACAACTTGTCAAAATTTTCTGATTTTTCCAGAAAGGCAATGAGTTGATTATCGTCGTTGAATACTTGCCAATGCTGAGAATTATCTGGCACGCTCGGGCGGAAAACCACCTCAATGGTGTACTTGTTCATTTTCAAACCTGGATGTGGGAGCATGAGAGATGCTGAAATAGCCAATGAATCAGCCATGTCATTTTGGACTCTTGGAATCACCTCTATTGAAAAAGCATCAAATTCTTCGATGCTGTCCCATACTGCGTTACGGTAGTGCTTGAGCCTTTCATTTTTCACTTGGTAAATCCTTTTGACTTGATTTACAACTAGCTCAGCATCACCTTGTACTTTTAGATTTTTTATTCCTCTTTCTTTTGCGGCTTGCATACCGAGTAAGAGAGATTCATACTCAGCAGTATTGTTGGTGTTGAAAAACTACAATTTGAAAGAGAGAGGAATGACTTCTTCCTCAGGAGATATCAACACGACCCCAGCGCCACATCCACTAGTTGCACAGCTCCCATCGAATTGCAATGTCCAGATCTTATTAAGATCTCCTTCCTGAACGAGAACAGCCCCTGTTTTATCCGTCTCAGTAGATAAGAAGTAATTCCCCATCCCTGATGATTCAAAAAGGATTTGAGCTTTGGGGTCTTCAGAGTTGGTAACCAAGTATTTCTTTTGTGATTCTCGCTCCAAAGTCTGCATTACGCCTTTGACTGGAATTCTAGCTTTGGACCAGTCCATATGAATTTCTCCACCAACTTCGCTGCAAAAACTTCTTCCCAGCAATATTCCATATGCTGCCAGAATGTCAGCAACGAGGACTGTCATTTTTACTCTTTTATCCGGGAAAGCCGCAAATGCAAATTGCGCGTCCTTGATTTGGCCAACCAATGGAACTTGCTTAGTTTCCAAAGAATAACACCTGCCGAAAGGCTTGGTAAGAGTGAGGCCCAAAGCATGAGCGACTTTTACCGGCATGACGTTATCAGAAGCTCTGGAATCAATTATGTAGTTACTCAGCTTGTGTCCATTGATCAGTAGAGAGAGATAGAAAGGTTCTATCTTGCCTGACGCAGATGTTGAAGCAACATTTATATGGGATTCAGGGGGAGTGGAAAGGATTCCTTTTGGGGAAGCCTGATTAGGTATAACAGCTTGACTTTGGATATACTTAGTCAATCTTACGAGCTGTTCGGGGTTTGACTGAAGATACTCAGCTTCAGACATTTGGATCTTGGTCTTTTTTGCATGATCTATAATATCAAAAGCGGCCAAGGGTTGCGTTGGTAAAGGGATGAGTCCCTCACCTCGCGATGATGGAAAAGGATTGGTGGTCTTAGGAGGAATGTGAGAGGATTGATTTGGAGGAGAGATAGGGGGAAAAGACTTCTTTGCAAAAGATTTTCCAGGGAGTTGAGTAGGAAGAGGATTACCTCTTTTAGCAATGATCGGAGGCGTGTTTGACACGGCCTTCTCCTGCTGGACATGGGCAGCAATTTCCACTTCTTTTCCTTGCGAGCGAGTAAAAACATCATATGACTGTCCGCTTGCGTATCCCTGAGTACCCTCTTCTTCATCAGATTCTTCCTCATCAAATTCCATGTATCCAATAGTAGAATCGCCATTCGGTTCACCGACATCTTGATCATCTTCGCCTTGAGACGAAGGTTCTTCATAGTACTGCTCTTCTTCTTCAATCTCGGCCAGAGCATTGATCGGAGGGGCCTCAAGTACCAACCGCGGAGCAGCTGTAGGTAGACGTGGCCTTTGTGAGACATTGTTAGGAATGAAATTCCTCCACGGAATATCCCGATATGAGGAACTGGGAGAGGCCTGGGCCAACTGTTTCTTCAATGCGAGCAAGTCATTCGCCATCTTTTGAAAGGCTAGATCAGACGAAGTAGTGGGTGCAGGGCCCAAAGATTTAGGCTTGGCTAATTCCTTTTTCAATTCACCAGATATTATCAGATTATCCTCTATGCGAATGGCAGCTGCTTGGGCAAGAATCAAGGTAGCAACTCGCTCTTGAAGGAGCAAGAAACTAACTTTTGAGCTCATAGCATTTACGAAGAAACACTTTTGATTTTCCGGCGTCGGGAGCATGGCAACAGGGACACGGTTGATTAGCGCATTGAACCAGGTGTTAAAATCGCGCATGGTCTCATTTGCCTCCTTCTTCAGGTGAGTGATTCGTGATAATAATGCAAACGTATCCTCTGAAGGCTTGTATCTGTCTTCGAAAGCATCCCGTAAGGTGGCCCAGCTGGTGATAGATCTGGCTGGCAAATGCTGAAACCATTCAGCTGCAGGCCCTTGTAGGGTCTCCAGAAAAAGGTGAACCGACACATCTTCGTGGGTCACATCCAAAATACTGCATGACATAATGAATGTAGATATGTGGGAATCCGTGCTTTGATTTCCGCTCCCATCAAATTTGGGAAAATTCTTTCGATTTCCGTGAGGGAGAGCGTGAACTGGATGTGGTAAAGCCAACGGACCCATCGCGTTTCCCCATGGAACCACCATTTGAAAAGCCAGAAAGAGAACACGAGCTGGAAGTGTAGTTCCGCTGAGTAGCAAGGCACTACAAAGGGACGTAGATGCTCCTTGTAAAAGACTTTTTCTTCGTGGAGGTGAGACACTCTTGGATGACCAGCTAGCCGAGCTTAGTGTTGAAAAACGCGCCAGTGTTACGCTGAAATTGTGCCTCTGAAGCAGATCGAAAGTAGGATCAGCTTCTCCATGGGCTCTCCTACTGCGCGTAAAAGGTTCACTCGCCAGTGTACCTTCTAGATCTGCAATGTTACGGCGCAGATTTAAACTTTCTTTTTGGTTGTACTGGCTGATTTTCTGGTCTTTCTGACAAAAACCATCAGTAAATACTTTTCTAAATATTTAAAATTATCCTCTTCAGAAAACCGATTGCGGTTAAATGACAAATGACAATGAGGATAAAATAGCAGGGAAGATAGTAAGCTGATTTTCGGATCTTACTTTGACTTTTTCCAGAGGGTTTCAAACTTTTTGCAAACAGTCAAAAACTTAGATCTATGGAAAAATACTGATTTTTTCAAAAACTCAGCGAACTAAAGATCTTTAACTGGACCAGATCTATGACTCTCAGAAGAAATTTTTTCGATTTGAGCATCTTTGTAAATTTTTTTTAGATTTTTACAAAAAGTTGAGATTTGCAAACAGGCAGCAATCTGCTGATTTTTTCTGATTTTTATCTGTTACCAGCCACTAGATCTGACAGATCTATTCATTCCCGGAGTCGCCAAAAACTGTTGGTCCGAAAATCTGTCGCCTGGATAGATCTATGGATAGACGAGCCAATAGTGTGCAGGGCTTCAGCCCCTCTTTGAGTCAGCAAAGTGAAACTGGTTTATTACTATTCTACCAGCAGGAATCTATGCAAGTCTCACAGATTCTGCCTTCGGGGGTTGGGATCTCATCCCAGTAGAGTGTTCTAGGCTACGAAAAGAAAGGAATGAAAGAGGGAGAAGAGAAAGAAAAGATCTGAAGGGAGAAAAGAAATGAATTCCAAAGCAGAAAGGTCAGAAGATTTATGTTTTTGGGTTTGGTAGTAAACAGATCCAAACGTACTTGCATAAATAAACAAAGCAATACTGATGAGCAAATGACAAAAAAGTAGATATGAATCCAACAGATTAAACACATACAGATCTAATGTAAGAAATATCTAATGCATAACACAGCTATTGAGCACAAAGTCTTAATATTTGTATTACTGTTTTCTTCTGTTACAAGAAAGCTCAAAGTCTTTCTCTCCTCACTTCTATTTTCATCTAAAAAATTTTCACCCCTAATACAACAAGTATTCCAGTATTTATAGAAGAGAGGAGAAGAAAAGCAAAAAGGAGCCAACAAATATTTACAAAGATATTTACAAAATATCTAAAAGTCATGTTGACTTTTGACAACTTGATGGATGACATCATCCCATGATGCAACATGGATGATGTCATCATTTGTACCAACACACTTTAGGCATTTCAACAAGAAAGTCAGAGAATAGAGAGAGTAAGAAGAAGAAGAAGAAGAAGAAGCTACTCGTCATCGTCATCCTGCGGCCGAAAGGGGGTTGCCTGCTTCTGATGCTGCTCAGGAGATGATATGTGGAACTGAGCGCGGTATTCCAAAAACTTGTTAATCATGGGCCCAAATTGATCCTGTGATGGATCCTTGTGCCATTCGCTGATTGCTTCGCAAGTCTCCCGTTCGCTTATGAGCTTTTCTGGGAGTTTAGAATAATCTTTCTCCACCTTGATGAGAAACCCGATGAAGTCCCTACAGGCCAGCAGGTTGTTGATAGATTCAGTGTCAAATGTGACCTCTGGCCCCGTTCCTTGAGAAGCGATCTCTTTGAAGATCTGGATAGTTTCATCAGCTGATCTCATGGTAAAGGAAGGAGTGAGCAGCCCTGGAGACATGTTAAGGACAATTCACTCCATTTGATGCATCGCATCCAGGGCCTCTTCCTTCACCTTGTCTATCTTTTCCAGAACAAATTCCAGCTGATCTATCCGATAGTCCAAAGTGGACATAGTTTTGTTGAGAGCCCTTAGATGGCCGAAAACTCCGAACTTGACCAGATCTTCGACTGAACAGTCGAACATTTGTTGAAAGGTCGAACATTTGTTTTACAAGGATATTTCATGCGCCCAGCGAAAAAAAGGCTCAGAATGACTAAGTTCGAAAACTAGATTTCCTGGGAAGGGATTTTAAAACGTTTCGAACGCGGGGGATCCCTAATGAGGGATCGGAACAAAATTTTCGGTACGTGGTTATCGGTAAAATTGCCCTTGTCAATTTTACGGGATAACACATACCACACAGGCTTGCCTCATAATATGGATCTCAAACAAGATTGTAATTGTTAAAGACCCGTATCATGTAAAAAATATTTGCCATGTAGGTTTGTAAATGGAAGGATTAATAGATCCTCACAATGAACTCAGTATGAGTGGAGGTAGTGAATGAAGATACTCATGGAGAGAAGAATGAATTGCATGGGCAGGGGCAGGGGCACACAATATATATAATGAGAAAAATATGATTATCTTGTTCCACAAACAATATGCGCAAACAAATCTGTATATCCAAATTGTAGAGTATTGAACATTACCCATCTCCTTCCACATGTGAATTGAAAGTTGCAAATAGATCTGATGAAAGGAACGATAACCAGATCATCCAAGCCAAGAAGATAGATGCTAATCAAACACCACAATCAATAAGATGAAAGTTCATCTCTAGAATAGCTTTACATAAAACCTTTGTAAACAAATGAGTAACAATATCATATATTATTATGGAGCTCAATGCAATACATTAAGATTGGGACTTGCTTAAATAGGCAAGGAATAACAATCTAAGAACCATTCAAGGTTTTAGATCAAGCCATAAATCAAGGAAATAACTGGTCATCAAAGAACTAGTCAAGAACATAGATTTAGGAGAGAACTAGACATCAAGGATATAGTCAATACCATATATCAAGGAAAGAACTATACCTAACAACTAGATAATATCTCCTAGTATTTAAATAAGATAAAAGAAATATCCACACACATAAGTGGGTGAGGATAAATACAATAAAGGTAAATAAAGTACCTAGGTGAACATGAGCTAAGGTAAATACCTACTTTAACATCTGACACTTCACAAATTCACTATATAGATCTATAAAAAAGATATAGGAGTTCCCTTTCTCAAACGAAATGCACAAAAGGTTGTATATAGGAGTTCCCTTGATTTGTGAGATACTTCTGATTACACAATACTAAGGTATGAATGTCTCCACACATTTCTTAGAGACTCAAACCTTCAAAAAAATTATAATAAGCCAAAATGAATTCAGAGACTATCCTAAAAGAAGCTTATATGTTAATCACTTTGCTTATATGCTTTATTATTTTTGTTACCTGTAAAGCTGCTTACTATTGTAAGGGTGCATTATTAGTTGAACTAACACCCAATATAAATGTAAAATGATCCTCAAAGACAAATTCGACTGAGTTAGCAAAATCATGATGGAGGATGGAGGCATAGGAGGATGGAGGAAAATTGACATCTCTTGTTAGTCAGCAAAAAAATATTGCTTCATGGTATTGGTGACCTTTTATTTTTGTTGTGTGGTGTGTTTAATTTACATTGTAATAATGAATGTGTAACATTGCCCTATTTGGACTCCTTGCATGGTGATCCAGGCCCTATCTTGTAATCCCTTAAGTGTGCATATCAATGAAGCAATAAAATATAAGTTTGTGGATGTATCTTAATTTCTGTTTTGTAATCCCTGAAAACTGTGTTTTCTTGCATTCTTCTAAACCCTTCAACCTTGTCTACAACTCAATGGGTTGAGACTCTCAGTGTGATTGCATAACATGGATCTTTTCCCAAGTGTGGGACCTTGTGAAACGGGAAAGCTCTCCAGATGAAGGCTAGTTCCTATTCCTCTGTTCAGATGCACACATAAAAATGCAGAGGGTTTCCTCAAAAACCTAATCTAACTTGCCAAGGAGATAGGGTAAGAATATGCACCTAAACTAACAAAGGTGATGCACTGAGGAATGAAGAACACCTGTCTGGCCAATAAACACAAACCATAAAAATGTAATGCAAGATCATGCACAGATAACTAAATTTGGCAGTGAAAGATCAGGAGGATGCAAATGAACACTAAGAGGGTTGAGGATCATCCAAGACATGTATTATAGTACTCCAAAGATTATACAATACACTACAAAATGCCAAGAGGAAATATTTGCATTACAGTTTTGAATGGGAGGTTTTAATTCCACAAATTCACTTGCCAAAGAGAAGAAGGGAGGGGCAAAACAAGAATTTCCAACCTTTAGAAAGAAGCCCCTCCTTAAAATTTATAGGAAGAATGAGAGAGGGAAGAGAGAGGAAATCCAAATCTACCCCAACCACCTCCAAGTTGTATTTAATTCATCTCATTATGGTAGTAGGTGAGAACCCTAACAAACCCAAAAAATGACGAACTGTATTTTACATTTTTGAAGAACTTGTTCTCACCTAATTAAAGATATCTGGTTGTAGTTGGACAGAGGACCTTGTAATATTTCTGAAAAGTCCAACCTTGCGTGAATTGGAGCTCCCTGTGAAAAATTATGGCCATTTGAATATTTCTCGCGTCAGGGTCTTCTTCCTATCGGGTTTGGGGTTCTCTGCATTTGCATCGGATTTGGAGGATGCCTTGACATGTGTTTGATGGAGGTTTTCCCGAAACCCACTTCTGCGACTATTGCCAAGATTTCCTTTGTTTCAGGTTGAGAAATGCCTTAGATGTGTTTGATGCATGTGTTTTCATCATTTGCATTCGGGTTTGCTATGCAGGATGCCTTGACATGTGTTTGATGCTTATGTTTTTCTGACTCCAAAACCCAATTTGTCTAGGTAGTTTTTCGGGTTCTCGGAACTCCCAAGAATCGAGACATGCCTTACGATTTTCATGCTTCATGTCTCATGTTTCCCGAAACCTGAAACCTGAAATCCTTTGTGTCGGGTTTTTGGACCTCTCCGACATATTTTCCTTATGTCGGGTTTTTGGACCTCTTCGACATATTTTCCTTGTGTCGGGTTTTTGGACCTCTCTGACATATTTTCCTTTGTCGGGTTTTTGGACCTCTCTGACACATTTTCCTTTTGTCATCATCTATATTTACCTAGGGGGTAGATATATACAACAATTTGGCGACTCAACGGGATTACTTGCCTGCTAGGTAGAAGATCAGTGGATTTTTAGTGATCAATTGGGCATGGAGTCATAAGCAATAACCTAAAACCAACCTGATATCTGATCACGAGCCTGATACCACAACTGCTTCTTTGAAACACTGAGCTATAGAAATTTTCAATCATAAGCAATAACCTAAAACCAACCTGGAGCAAAAAATCACCTGTTCCAAAGTGCACTTAGGGAAACTGAAACCTAACTACAACAAGACAACGTGCATATGCACTTAGAGGAATTGAAATCTAGGCTAATATTTACAAGGGTAAACCTTTTCTTTTCAGTAGCAATGTTTAAGATAGATTCTGTTAATTGGAATCGGGTGTTCTTATCCATCCAATGTAGAAAATTAGAAGGCATTGCTATTATTACATCCCATGACCATGTAGGGGCCACTCCAAATGGCATCAAACTTGGAATGCCTTCCTGGTTTTTCCTAATCTGCATCCCATTTCAGAACTAGGTCCCCTTCCTGGAAGGTCCTTGCTCTTGCTTTCTTATCAAACCATATTTTTACAAAGGCCTGATCATTCTCAATTGTTTGAACTGCATGTTCTTTGATTTCTTCCAATTCCATTAACTCTGCATACCTGGCCTCCATTAGTTCAAACTCAGACAACTCCAACTGCTTCATGAGCTCCAATGTCGGCAGTTCTAATGATATAGGAAATACTACCTCTTTCCAATAGACCAACTTGTAAGGGGAATTACCTGTAGACCTCTTTGGTGTTATTCTGTTAGCCCATAATTCTGATTTTAGCTTGGTATGCCATGTCCTTTGATTTTCATCCAGAGTCCTTCTAATGATTCTTAGCAAATTTTTGTTCATGGACTCTGCCTGTCCATTACCCTGCGGGTAATAATTTGAAGAGGTGCTCAAATAGATTCCATTCTTGACAACCCATTTTGTAATCTTGGAACCTATGAATGCCAATGCATTGTCTGATATGATAGTGGCCGGCACACCGAACCTGGTCACTATTCCTTCATAAAAGTCTAGTATGTTAGACTCATTTGCTTCTTTGAGTGCTACTGACTTCGGTCCACTTGGTGAAATAGTTCTGTTGCCGTGAGAATCCACTTGTGGCCTTGGCTTGAGTTTGGATTGATGACCCTGATGAAGTCCAATCCCCATTGCATAAATGGTTGGTCAACCAAAATTGGGTGCAATGGAAGTGCTTCTAGTCTTTCTTTGCCTGTGAAGAGTGCACATTTCTTGTACTTTCTTATCCATGTATAGCAGTCATTGAACACTGTGGGCCAATAATACCCTACCTTCATTATCTTGAGAGATTGTTACCTGTGGGGAAAAATGTCCTCCGAATCTCCATCGTGAAAATCTCATAACACCCTCTCAATTTGACCTGTCCCAATGCACCTCAATAGAACTCCATTGATGTCTTTCTTGAACAAAACACCATCAACAAGCACATATGGAATGGCTTGTAATCTAAAGTATCTCCTCTTTGTTTTTCTCATTTCTGGAGGGCATAGGCCTGTCTGTAGGAAGTGTATCATATTCTGAGTCCAACAAGGAGTGGGCACATCATCATTTTCCTGTTCTTGACCATCCTGTAGTACCAAGACATTCTCTTTTTCATCACCTGCTTCAACTTGCTAACTTGAGGCTAGTTGTTCACATAATCCCTTTCTATGGACCAGTTTAGTGACCTTAATTTCGATGTCATATTCCATGATACGAGTGATCCATCCTGCACACTTCTCATTCAGATCCTTGTTTAGAAGGAAGTCCTTAACTCCCGCATGAGAGACCAAAAATTGGATCTTGTTGTTTGAGACTAGGTGCTTGAATTTCTTTAAGCTCCTGATCACTGCAAGGACATGCTTTTCAATGAAAGAGTACCTAGTTTCGTATTCCTCCAAGCCTTGACTGAAGAAAGCAACTGGTTGTTCTAATCCCTCTTTGTTTTGTTGTACCAGGATTGCAGAAATTGTGTCTCCACCACCGAAGGCATATAGCATGAAGTCCTTGGAGAAGTCTGGATTGACGAGAGTCGGAGCTTGAGATATAGCCTCTTTTATTGCCTCAAAACTTGCCTTGCCTTCAGATGTCCACTTAAATGCCATGCTCTTCTTTAACATCAGCATTATTGGCTTTACGAGAGCTGCAAAGTTTGGAACAAACCTGCGGACAAAATTGATCCTTCCTAAGAAGCTTTGAAGATCCTTCTTGTGACTTGGCAATGGCAATGCTCGAATTGCTTCAACTCTTTCTGGGTCAATCGTCAACCCCTCCTTTGAAACAATATGGCCTAGAAGTTTTCCTTTGTGAGCCAAGAATATGCATTTTTTGGGATTCAATGATACCCCAAATCTTCTACACCTCTGAAATACCTGCCTCAGATGAAAGAGGTGATCTGCTGCATTTTTGGAGAATACAGTGATGTCGTCAAGATATATCAGAACTATTTTATTGATCAATCCCTTGAATGCCATATCCATTGCCCTTTGGAAAGTGGCTCCAGCATTTGATAGCCCAAATGGCATCTTCTTGTAGGCATAGGTGCCCCATTTGGTGGTGAAAGCCATCTTGAACTGGTCATCTTCTTTCACCATTATCTGATTATACCCTGAGTAGCCATCTAGGAGAGAGAATCTCTCCGAACCGGATACCACTTGCAATATTTGTTCCATTGAAGGAAGTGGGTAATGGTCTTTGAGAGATGCCCTGTTGAGGTCTCGGAAGTCCACACACAACCTGATTTCTCTGCTCTTCTTCCTGACCGGAACCAAGTTTGCAACCCAGCTTGAGTGCTTGATCGGGAATATAATGCTTGCCTCTATTAGCTTGTTTAGCTCTTTCTTCATTAGAGGCTCAATGTGAGGGTTGACTGGTCTTTGCTTCTTCCTGATGGGCTTAGCATCTGGATCCAATTCTATGGTATGTTGTGCCAACTTCAGATTGAATCCTCTCAAGTCTTCATAGCTCGAAGCGAAGACATCTGGAAATTCTTGGAAAAGCTTTATGAAATCTGATTTCTCCTGCTCAGTGGCCACTTTACCAATTTGAAGTGTTTTGCCTTCCCCAACCGGAATTGGCTCTGAATCTTCTCTCTTGACCTGTATGTTAGCCTTTTCCTTACGGAACTGGTCGTTAGGGTTGAAGATAGACTCCAATGTTACTAAACCCTTGGGAAGCTTGTTTGTCTGCAGCTGCACTACTTGATCCCCGTACTGCTGCTCTAGTCTGTCCTGATTCCTAGCTGAGAATTCAGCCTCTTCTTGTAAAAAATTGACGATCTGTTGATCGTTCTCAAACACCTGCCAGCTTGTGTTATTATCTGGAACTGCTGGCCTCACAATCACATGGATATGTGGTTGTGTTTTTTCCCTTTTGATGTTGTCAACCACATCAAACGTTGCTCCAACTGTTGCGAGCCTATCCGCGGCTTCATTTTTCTTCCTGGGTATGGACACGATGTTGAAAGCTTCGAAATCCTCAATGAGGTCCCATACCCTGTTCTTGTAGTTCTTCAGCAGGTCATTCTTTGTAGCATGTTGTCCCCTGACTTGGTTGACGATTAGCTCGCTATCCCCGAACACCTGCAAGTTCTTTATGCCCTTTTTCCTGGCCCAATGAAGTCCATGAATCAATGCCTCATATTCAGCCATGTTGTTTGAACAGGAAAACTGGAAATGAAAAGCTGAAAAATATTTGATGTCTTGTGGTGAAATCAACATTGCACCACCTCCAGCACCTTGTCTGCTTCTCGAACCATCAAAAAATAGTTTCCAAACTTCGTTTTCATCCTTTTGTTCAAGCTGAATGGTGTCGGGAATGGGTGAATTTTCTTCGTGTACACAATACACGCCCAATTCAGATTCTTCAATTTCCTTGTATGGGTCAAATTCATGACTCTTGTTTTCCCATTCATCCAAAGTCAAATCAGGAATTCCCTCGACCTTAGTACCTATTTCTAGATCATTTGAACACTCCTCCTGATCAAAGGCTGAGCAATTTGCATTGATAGGACTTGGCACATGAGGTTCAATATGGAAATTGGCAATTGGTTCTGACCTGATTGTTGCTTTGGCCCCATACCTCATCCTGAAAATCATGTGTGACCAATCTGCAGATAAATATCCACCAATTTTTGCAGTGAAGTCTCTTGATAGACACAACGCAAAGAGTGGCAGAAGGTCAATCACAGACACATCTTGCAGAACTGTAACATTAGGACAGGCATGTAGTGTTAGGCTTAACCCTTTTATGACCCCAACTGTTTGAACTGTTGTTCCATCCAGCTGTACTACTCCTTTCAACACTGGCTCATACTTCAGACCCAGTTGATCCGCTATTTGCTTCGGCATCACTGAACTACTTGCCCCTGAATCTATCATGCAGTTGTGTACCAAGTGGTTTCCAACAACCAATGACACATAGAATGGTGGAGGCTTCAAATTCTTGCTTGGTTGACCCCCACCCGGTTGCACTGCATTAGTGAGAACTTTCTCCTGTCCCCGGTTTGATACATTCGAGGCAGACCAATTAGCCATTGCAGCTTGCAATAAATCTCGTTGCCCTGAGATCGCCAGTGATTCCCACATGGAAATGTTCACATGTGTCTTCTTCATTTGATCGATGATGTTGAAAGGGGATGATCTGTCTTTTTGCTGTCCCTTACTTGGCGCAACCTTTTCTGGAGCTTGAACAGGTGCATGTGTTGCTACAACAGGTACCTTAGGCTGATTTTGCACATTTGGAACTGCATTTGGTCTACTGACCCCTTGTTGTGTAGGAGTGGGCTGAGAAACAACTGGATTAGATGGTTTCCCCTCTTCTATGCTTCTCTTCTTTGACCGTGTGTTGACAGCCACGCCTTGAAAAGGCTGTTGGTTAACTCCACAGAAGTCTTCCATTTTCCAATTGGCCAACGTGGTTTCTGTTGGAGGTGCTTCTTGTTGTGTTTCTTGCTGTTGATTCCCTACTTGGCTTGGTTCTTGAGACACACCAATGGTTTGCACCATCAAGGCTTGATTTAGTGCACCATTGAAACATGCTGACTGATTGTGAGGTAGATTGCAAGGGTAACACCAGTCGTACTCCTGTGCCATGTTGTTTTGTGTTGGAACCAAGGCTCTTGAGGATGTCGTTGCATTTGGATCATACGGTCAAAATGGCCTGGCAGCTTGAGGTTGTCCCTGGTTTTGGTTTTGATTTGCAGCCTGAGCTGGTGGTCTATTTTGTTGGTATGGGGGCCTAGCCTGGTACTGCGCTTGAGGCTGATACGGTCTAGCACTTTGAGCTTGTTGTCTTTTGATAGTCACCAGCTCATTTCCAAGGTTCTGCAGCTGTTTCATAACCTCCTGCAATTCCTTTGAAGTATTTGAAGAAGTCGATGCCTCATTATTGCTTTGATTTCTAGGAGTTGGAATGGGATTCAACTCTGGTGCTTGACTGGTTGTAGGATTTCCCATATCCGGATAGAGAGGCATTGGTGGCCTTGGTGCAAGCTTGCCAGCTTGGATCAAACAGTTCTCTTCTCTGATAGCTGTGTCATAGGCCCCTGGCAGCGTTGTCCCTCCCATTGATTGGATCATCATGGCTATGTCTGAATTTATAGCCTTTAAGAAATAAAGGAATGCACCTTCGGCAGTTGGTCTAACAACTATTGGAATCCTGTCCCATGTCCGTTGGAATCTGAAGTTGAAATCTGTCATTTGTTCGTTAGGAGCTCTTTTGATTGTCGTCAGTTGTTCCAATAAAGACAAATTGTCTACCCTCTCCCCGAATTGGTTGCAAAGAGCTGAACAAAGTTGGTTCCAATTCGTAATAGACCCTGCTGCTAGGCTCCTAAACCACTGTAAGGCTTTACCTTTAAAAGATGAAGCCAACAACTTGACTGCAACATCCATTTCATTTATTTCATGGATTGCACATGCATTGGCAATATCCTGGATGTGGTCAATAGGAGTAGTATGATTTTCTCCTGTGAAATAGGGGATATTCTTTAGCGCTGCAACCGGAACCTGATTCTGAGCATTTAGGGCGAGTGGACTACTACCCGTGAAATTGACAAAGGGATTCGGTGGTAGATGTGCCATTATGATTGGCCTAAGAACTCTGGTTGATGCGAGAAAAGGTCTACCAGGTGGAGGTGTAGACAAAGTCCGGTTAGGTGGAGATGGTGATCTTTGTGGTCCTCTTCCTCTCCTTCCTCTGCCTGGTGATAGTTGCAAGTAGACAAATAGCCCCTCTTCTCGAGTATCAGACCTGGTTCGAATTCTTCTCATGTGCCTGGGAAACTTTTGCTGCTACACCACTGAATTCTATCCCTTCAGAGTCGCCAGATGTGTTAGAGAATGAGCCTCAAAAGGCTAGATTCTGCCAAGTTACACACCAAACCTGACAATATTAAAAATAGAATTTAAAACTTTGAAGGACCCGAAAAGATACAGTTCTTCAATTCGGTTATCGAGTCTTGTTGTGTAGCTACTAATCCATAAAAGGTACAGGTGAAACTCAGGTCATGCAAGGCAACTTACAAAACCTGAAATACACTGTGTCAGAAATTGGGACATGCTCGACACCTGGGAAAAATTGAAATACTAAAACCTATGAAATTTTTAAAGTCTAAATCTCAAAAATCTAAGAGTACCCTTTTGAAGATTATCCCCCGATCTATCAACTGGTGAAATTTTGACTTGTTTTGAGCAAGTTAAGCCCTTGAAAATTGATTTCAGAGTTCAGCCTGGAAGGTGAAAAAATCTGAAATTGTAAAACTTGCAATTTCTAAGTCCAAATTTTCTTGAAAAATCCTTCAAATCTTGTGGAATGACCTCTTGGTCCCACCGGGCATGCCAAAACTATTGATGGTGAATCACAGCACCCCTGAATGTCTGCAACTCGATGGGTTGAGACTCTCAGTGCGATTGCATAACATGGAGCTTTTCCCAAGTGTGGGACCTTGCGAATCGGGAAAGCTCTCCGGATGAAGGCCGGTTCCTATTCCTCTGTTCAGATGCACACATAAAAATGTAGAGGGTTTACTCAAAAACCTAATCTAACTTGCCAAGGAGACAGGGTAAGAAGATGCATAAAAATAAACCTAAACTAACAAAGGTGATGCACCGAGGAATGAAGAACACCTGTCTTGCCAATAAACACAAACCATTAAAATGCAATGCAAGATCATGCACAGATAACCAAATTTGTAGTGAAAGATCAGGAGGATGCAAATGAACACAGAGAGGGTTGAGAATCATCCACAGACATGCATTATTTTCTCCAAAGATTGATACAATACACTACAAAATGCCAAGAGGCAAAGTTGCATTACAGTTTTAGATGGGAGGTTTGAACTCCACAAATTCACCTGCCAAAGAGAAGAAGGGAGGGGAAAAACAAGAATGTCCAACCTTTAGAAAGAAGCCCCTCTTTACAATTTATAGGTGTAATGAGAGAGGGAAGAGAGAGGAATTCCAAATCTACCCCAACCACCTCCAGATTGTATTTAATTCATCTCATTATGGCGGTAGGTGAGAACCCTAGCAAACCCAAAAAATGGCGAACTGTATTTTGCATTTTTGAAGAAATTTTTCTCACCCAATTAAAGATATCCAGTCATAGTTGGACAGAGGACCTTGTAAGCTTTCTGAAAAGTCCAACCTTGCATGAATCCGAGCTCCCTGTGAAAAGTTATGGCCATTTGAATATCTGGGTCAGGGTTTGCTTCCTGTCGGGTTCGGGGTGTCAACGCTCAAAATGTTGCGCCTCCTGAAGGTGCACCTTGGTGCATCCATCCTCACGTCAACATACTTTTAAGTGCACCATAGGCGCTGAAAATGTGGTGTCGATGCCTTCTAATCTGCGCCAGGGGCACAACTTTTTCCATGTCAGCGCCTTCTGATCATCGCCAGGGGTGCAACTTTTTCCATGTTGGCACCTTCTAATTTTAACCAAAGACGTGCAATTTTTCCATGTCGGTGCCTTCTAATCTACGCCAGGGGTGTAAATTTTTCCATGTCAGCACCTTCTAATCTGCACCAGGGGCAAAACTTTTTCCATGTCGGTGCCTTCTAATCTGCACCAGGGGCGCAACTTTTTCCATGTCGGCTCATTCTAATCTGTACCAGGTGTGCAACTGGTGGCACAAATAAATGTCAGGTTTTGAGTTTCTTTGATTTCCATATTCTTCTGTTTGTCTATATTTACCCGGGGGGAGATATATACAACAATATATATAATATTTATAAATATATTTTATCAAGAATGTAAAAATAATATTATTTTACATTTTTTAAGAGTTGTATTTAAAAATTACCATTACCTAAAAATTGTGTGACAGGAATATGTGGCCGGCAGATTTAACCCCTATTTAATCTGTATTTTAGAATATGACATTCCCATTCCCTATCCATTTGTTCATACCTTATTTCTTAATATGTGTTCATTATAACATTCTTATTATTCAATTTTCTCATTTTTTAATTCCAAACTAACTTTATTACTTATTAAAAAGTTAACTCACTCAAAGGAAGCTTTAGGCAAGGAATAAATTTTATATATATTTTAAAAAATAAAGTATGTATTCAAAAGAAAGACAACCCTAAGCTATGAAAGTTTTCATTGAAAAATATTTTATTAAGATCATTAGGATTTTAAGGAGTGCACTTGAATTAAAACACATACACAGACAAATATATGTATCTATATGTATATGTGTGTGGATTTTACATGAGAGAAAACACACTCACACAAATGTATGTATGTATGTGTATATGTGTGTATATATATGTACATAGGTGTGTGTGTGTGTGTGTGTGTGTGTGTGTGTGTGTGTGTGTGTGTGTGTGTGTGTGTGTGTGTGTGTGTGTGTGTGTGTGTGTGTGTTCATTAGAGAATAATAGAAAACATCACATTAAAATTATTACGATTTCAAGCATTTATTTTAAAAACAACCACCAACCATCCAATTGTAAACTAAGAAATTTTAGATTGAATTTAATATCAACTTGTTAATATTTTCAAGTGCTTGTGGAATATCACTAATGACTATGTCATTTACACTACCAAAAATATGGTCAATTAGGTTGAAATTTTGCCTTAGTACTAGTTAAACATTTTACTATACATCAACTTATTACACATCCAATAATATCCTTATTCAGATTGTCACACACTAAATTGCTATTGCAATAGAATCTCAAATATACTTAAGCTCCTCTTGATTGAGAAGCTAGTAAGTCATTTTATAGGGATATATAGACTATTAAAATGAATTTTTATACACATTAATTTGGAATAATATTTTTTATTGTTTCATCTAAAAAGTGGTAATTATCATCCTTTTACCTGATTTGAATCAAATTAAGTATACTTCATACCATATTTAGGGAGAAAACTTCTCAAAATTATGAGATGGGAAAATTGAAAGAGCCTATATTTTTAATTGTATAAAAATACAAAATCATATGTAATGATGTTATATTCTACTCAAAACTTATTTAATGCACATAAGATATAGACACGGTAAAATAAGATGTAAATGCATGTAATAGATAGATTTTATACTACTAACGTAACATTCTTAAATGACATAAGCCATAAACATGAAACCATAGTGAAAGCTATGGCTAATTATATAAGTATTGAATTTGTCCAAACTCATATCCTAAAGAGGAATTTATCAAACCCTAAAAGGAAAAATTAAACCTTAAAGGGTTATGTCAAATAAGTGTATTGAAGAGAATGTTTTGACTATTCAAGGTTTTAGTTCCTAAATAATTAATACTAATTATATTTTAGAATTAGATTGAAAGATAGTAATAATTATATATAAATCACATTGAAATGGAAATTTATTTTTAAGTTAGTTGAAATAAAAAAAATTATTTGTGAGCATGAGTAAAGAAAATCCTAACTCAATTAAATGTTGATGATTTATTATGTTGATGACTCAAATTGTAGAAATAAAAGCATAATAGACTTCATTATAGACGAGACCCGTGGCAATACGAAAATATCAGAGAGGGTAGTTTAGAGGGGGGCAATATTTGGTACTCGGATGGAACGTCATATTGGTAAACGTCTTGATATTTTAAAAATAAAGGGGATAAGATTTTCATCAATCTTATGAATCTCTATTCAAATCGACTATAGAGATACACTGAAAATTTACCCAAATCATTTGATCATAGGAAACTGTGTGAAAAGCTCAACTAAGGAGCAAACATTATACTGTGAAATTTTCATTTACCATCATGTACATAAAGTCAGATGACTATGTAAACTCTAAACTAGGTATATATATTTATCTATCTTTCACTTTAGGGATCTTTCATAGATTATTTTGCAACGTAATGCAATAATCCTATCACATGTGAAGATACGACCTTCTGTACATAATGTTTCAAATATATAATAAATCAAGCTCAAATCAATGTTTAACTAATTAAATGGTCTTATTAGCCTCATTGAATGTATTAAACACAATCATGAGGTTCTTTCCATTAATAAAGTAGGCTATATCCTAAATATGAATCTATAATCACAAAGCTTTGGGAATATATTAGTATTTTTTGTAGCTAGGGAATTGGCTTTGGTCAGATCCCTAGGACTTTTCAAGGTAGATTAAATAACATGCAAGATAAGTAGTCATAAGTGAAATAACTAAAATTAAATTATATGACTTTTAGGCGGCCAAAGGGGACAAACCTTCTTTATTTTTTTATTGACTGCAAATTTATGGTTATTAATGGTGTGTTGAATGATTTGTTCTTAGCCCCAGTCACAACTTAGTTGTAAGCGTGACTATAAATAATTATAATGGTAGTCACAAGCCATTCACATTTGTCACTGAAACATATGTCAAATTTATGAAATGTGGTTATGTTAGGAGATTCAACTATATAAGATGATCCTCTTTCTCATTTGGAATAGTTTACGAGAAAAACATATGTAAGCAAGAAAAATTTATAAACATTTCAGAGAGATGAAGGGGTGTGTATTATTTAGTGAATTATTGTGCATAGAAGATTGGGATGGATATGAATGTAGTGTGCAGAGAAAGTTCAAATATGATAATTATATAATGTGAATTAGAGATACAAACGATAATTTGATTTTTTTAATTATATATGAGGTGTGAATGGAATGTTGTGAGAGGATATGATGTGAGTGGGTGTAAATAATTAAATTCATGGCATGTATTTAATCAAATTTATTTAATATTTTCTAGTTGTTTTATGGGATTGTTTCATTTTTAGTGATTATTGTGTTTTAATGATATATTTGTAAATGATAGGACCTTAGAGGTGCATTTGGTCATTTTATATTTTGCCCCTTTTTCATATGCCTGTTGTTATAGGAAAAATATACTACAAAAATTGAAGGTGAGATATGGTTAGTTGATCCGATGAAATTTTTTTCTTTGATATATAATAACTTATAAATGCAATCAAATACACTCATGTAAAGAAAAGGCGGATGGAGTGCCAAATATGTAAAACCCACAAAAATTTGAAATTTTTGCATGCAAAGGTGACCATTGTAGTGAAGGATGGATCAATAGAAATTTCTGGCTCATGGATGATCACCTCAAGAGCAAAAAAGATTCTGCTTAGCAATGGAAGCGATGTGGAGTGGGCGAGAAAAGTGTCGGATGCTCAAGTGAAGGAACAAATTTCTTCCTTGGTCTAGAAGTATGGTCGTGGTGTGGTGATCAAATTTCTGACCTCGCTGTTAGGGAATTCAGCCTTGGAAAATTTGGTGGTGGAATATTTTCCGTGTCAGAGGAATGGTAGTTCTTCCCTGGTGGCAATGAAGGAGGTGCCTTCTAATCCAATTGAGAGCGGGATTGTTGGTTTGATGGAACATGAGGTAGTGGGATTGACTTCAAAATATCCACGGAAATGGTGAATGTGGATGTGAATGGTGAATGTGGAACTGGAATAATTAAGAACTGGTGGAAGGATTTCAAATGGCGATGGGTTTTTTAGAGCCATTGGTCATAATTGGTCCAATTTGACCTAGTAAAACTGCGATCAGAGGCCTAAAAAATGCCTTTTTAAAACTATCAAGAAGAATTTTTTTGCCCAAACTAAAAGTTCTAGGTAATTTTCCATTAAAACTACTAGATATTTGCGAAGGAGTATAAGAATTTCGTTGTTCAGGGTTCAAACGACCAGTCGATACGAAACCCAACTTTCTAATTTTAATGACTTCCTAAAAGTGCAACACAAGGTCATAGGGATCCTAGACGAGCATCAAAAATATTATAGAAGATCAATCGAAGTCGATCCAAGGATTAAAGTGACCCTTACATAACAATTTATAAGAAGGAAACTTAACATCTCCTTTCCAGAGTTACGATGATTGTTTTTCAAGTCTCTGAAAAATCATGATTTATCTGTTTTAACTAGGAAGCGGTCAATGTATTTACAGGGAACTCAACTTCATCCTATCAATAAAAATTTGTATTATAGAAATCTAGTTTGGTCAGGAATTTTTCAAGATCATCACAAATGAGGGTTTGAATTCATGGTTGTCCACCAAGGAATATTTGAATTCTGTAAGTTACGATATGTCGTCTTATTGTTTTGAAAAAAAATTAATTTAAAACAATAAAATATATGATAATCATATGGTTTAAAATATAATTTCATTGCAAAAGAGAGACTAAAGAACAAGAATTATGAAATATAAGGAGAGATGAACCATTCCTGGGAGATATTTACGTCCGTAGGGTAAGAGGTGCTCTAGGTGGTTTTTTGTTAAGAGTATGGTTCTACATTTTGCATACATGTCCTCCCAATAGTTGTATCTAAATTATTTCTACAATATTTCCCATCCTCTAATACACTTTGGCAGATGTCCATACTTTGTCTAAAATATCCCACTATAGCATAGATTGATGCATTGCTAGGAGGTTATTTGGAATTGGGTTTATTTCAGCCACCACCAATCTCACAAAATAACGAACTACACTGTTGATACAGTGAGACCCGTCTAGAAATAGGAGAAACCACAGTGTTTTGTTCATATTTTATAGAGAATTCCATAATACAAAAACCATAAAAATGTAGGAGGTAGATAGGAGAGAAGAATGTGGAGTGAAGTACTCTACACACACTTATTTTATTATGAAGAAGTGGGTACATTATATAGGACAAATAACCAACTACATTCCCCTAAAATGAAGGAGGAAGATTTGGATGAAGGAGAGAGAATAATGGAGTACACCAAGGAAGAGAAAATAAAGGGATAAAATAGAACAAACAATCCTAAAATATGAACTATTCAACGTATGCTAACATTCCCCCCCTTATTACATTATTCTTGTAAACGTGACCCCTGAAAAGTTCAAATTTCATTTTGCCAAGAGATTTAGTTATAATGTTAACAACTTGTGCTTCAGTAGGATAGTACTGGAGCTGAATTTGATGGTTCAAGATGTGCTCTCGAATGAAATGGCAGTCAATTTCAATATGCTTTGTTCATTCATGAAGACTGGATTCTACACAAGCTTCAACACACTCTGATTGTCGCAATATAGAATAGGTGACTATTTTTTAGGAATTCCCAGGTCATCCAAAATGTGACATAACCATATCACTTCGTACATAGCTCCTCGTGTGGTGTGATATTCTACCTCTATGGATGAGATAGAAACAACATTTTGCTTTTTGCTTATCCACGAGATATGACCAGATCTGAGATGAAATATGTATCATGTAGTTGACTTCCTGTCATCAAAAGATCCAGTGTGGTCCGAGTCGACGTATTCTTGTAAGAAGAATTGATCATTATTCTTATACTCCATACCAAAATCAGTTGTTCCTTGGACATATCTCAAAACATGCTTTGTTGCATTCCAGTGACATTTCTTCGGCTCCTGCATGAACCTGGAAAGATAGCTGATAGCATAGCAGAGATCTGGTCTGGTATATGTCAAATAGATGAGCCCTCCAAAAAATTTCCTGTAGAGAGTAGCATCTACTTGAGGTGAGTCCTGGAATCTTGAAAGTTGCAAGCATTTTTCCATGGGAGTGGATATAGGTTTACAGTCAGACATTCTATACTTTTCCAGGAGTGTCTTGGCGTACTTTGTCTGGGAGACAAAAATGTGATGCTCCTTTTTCCATATCTCCAAGCCAAGACAGTAATGTAGTAGCCCCAAATCTGTCATGTCAAAGGTTCTTTTGAGATCATTCTTTACAATATCAACTTGATCTTCTGAACTGCCAGTGATCACAAGATCATCTACATATACAACCAGAATGACAATTTCTTTTCCTACCTTCTTTATATACAAATTCAAATCTAAGGGGCTACGAGTGAACCCATGCTGCAAAAGGTGATCATTGATCTTGATATACCATGCCCTGGGAGCTTGTTTCAGTCTGTAAAGTGATTTGATGAGATGACATACCTTCTTAGGCTGCTCTTCATCAACAAATCCTTCAGGTTGGGTCATGTATACTTCTTCTTTTCAGATCACCATTTAGGAAAGCACTCTTGACATCCATCTGCTGAAGTCTCCATCCTTTTTGTGCTGCAAGTGTGCAAACTACTCTGATGGTCTTCATCTTTGCAGTGGGTGCAAAGGTTTCTTCATATTCGATGCCCTCTTTCTGAGCATATCCTTTTGCTACAAGTCATGCTTTATGTTTGTCGATGGATCCATCTGCCTTATATTTTGTCTTGAAAACCCATTTACAGCCTATGGGTTTCTTTCCTGTAGGTAAATCGACAAGTTCCCATGTATGATTTTTCATGAGCAAGTCATATTCTGTATCCATGGCTTCCTTCCACTGAGGTTGACTGAGTGCTTCATGAACATTATCTGGCTCGGAGCTATTCATCAGTGAACTCATGAGTGCAAAGTTTACCTCATTTCTTGTTTGACTCCTTGTTTTGACTCTAGATGATGTATCTGGGAGTTGTTGCAAATGTGAGTCCTTGATAGTGCTTTGTACCCACTTCGGATGAGAACTTGGCTACTTTTGAGAAGAACTATGTCATTGCCATGTGGATTGATGTGGAGTCACATTCTCCAGTTCTCCAAGGTCAACAAATAGTTCTCCTGGTAGCATTTCTTTTCTCTGAGTAGTCTCCTCTGGCTCATCATCTGATTCAGAGACTAATCGGTGAGATGTGGTTGGAAGTGGATCTTCTGTTGATACTATTGAGTCAAAGGATGACTCATCACAAACCACGTCCCAGAATCTCATATATTTTCTTTGTCTCAGGATCCATGAGATGATATGCCTTCAAGGTAGTACTGTAGCCAAGAAGGATACATGGGAGTGTCTTTGGCTCAACATTATTTCTCTTCTAAGCTAGGACATGCATGTATGTTGTGCATCCAAATACTCACAAATGAGAAATTGATGGCTTTCTTCCACTCCATACCTCTTCTGGAATTTTATTTTGTAGAATATTTGTCAGTGCCCTATTGAGAAGATATATAGCCATTTTGTACTGCTTTAGCCCAATAGCGTTCCTATAGCTTTGTTGTTGTTAGCATGTAGCGAGCCATCTCCATCACTATGTGATTGTGACACTCAACAATGCCATTTTGCTGGGGTGTGTAGGGAGCAGTCAGGTTCTGCCTAACACCTTGTTGGTTCAGGAAGGCCAAGAACTTCTTTGATGTGAATTCCCCCCCCTCGATCTGAGTGAAGTAGAAGAAGTGGTTGTCTGGTCTCTTTCACAACATGATGATAGAAGTTCTGGAAATGTTGAAGAGCCTCACTTTTCTTCTTTAGGAAATATACCCACATCTTGTGAGAGTGGTCATCCATGAATAGTTGGAAGTACTTGTATCCTGAAAATGAAGCAGGAAATGGGTCATTCAAATTGGTATGAACTACCTCCAGACACTTCTTGGCATGGAAGGTGCTTCCCTTGAAATGGATCTCTTGTGTTGTTTTCCTACAAGACAACCAGGGTAAATAGGAAAGGAACTGGACAATTTGGGTAGTCCATGGACCATTGATTTTGAACTCATCTGGTGCAATGAACTGACCAATAAGTGTCCATATCTAAAATGCCATAAGGCATTTGATTCTATTGTTGAAGCAGATAAAGCTACTTGCAGAAGATGAAACAATATCTAAAGAAAATAACTTATCTTTTACAAAAGCTTTAGCAAGAACCGTACCTTGTCGAGAGATTAAACATGATTTAATGCCATTTTGAACAAGAAATTCTACCTTAAGGTGATGATTCAAGAGATGAGTAACTGACAAGAGGTTGCTAGTCAAGCCAGGAACATATAGTACCTTTGTAAGTGTAAATTTTCGTGGTCCCAGAGGAATGGTGACATTCCCTATTCCTTTTGTAATGTACTCTTTGTCAACTGCTACCTGAACTCATCTCTAGTTGGTTCTTCATGTAGTGAATCTAAATCCCTTTTGGGATCACCTGACATATGCTTACTTGCACCAGAGTCTATCAACCAAACTTTCTTCATGGGCTAAGAAGTTTGAGAGATGAGTACAAGGTTCTTACCACTGTGCTCCTTCTTATGTCTCCTCATCAGATTCATCATCTTTTGGGCACAAGAGAAAGATGTGAGATGGAGTTAGCCTTGTGCTTTCTCCAGTGGGGACGTCATTTGGAATTTTGAAAATCTTCATGCACCCGGATGTGCTTGTATGGCTGAAGACCCTTATTTCAAGCTATTGCCAACAGTGATCAGTGTCATGAGTATTGGTTCTGTAAAATGTGACACCATCTCTTTGACTTTTGATCTTTCTACTGTTGTTTTGGTTGCACTTGATTTTTCTTATCTGGGGGACCCTTTCAATTCTTAATATGGCCATGGTAAGGCTTTGAGAACAAGGCTTTATCCTGAGACTCCTCATGGGATGAAGTGATGGCCTTTTCTTGTGCAGAAAATTCACAAGCTCTTCGAATGTCACTATTTGTTTAGACACATTCAGTGTCGATAAAAAACACTCAGAATTTAGAAGGGAGTGCTCTCAAGGTGATTGACATGACGAAATTTATGTCATCCACCATTTTACTGAGCATAGCTAATAACTCCGATCAAGCTCAGCCACGTGACGGTAAGAATTCCTCCACTTTCTCATGTTGACATAGAGAGGGTGTGCAATTTTGACTGAAGATGAAGTAATCTTCAGTCTGATTTTTGGCTTCATAAATTTTTTGACAAATTGTCCCAGGCCTCTTTTGGTTTCTCCGCATTCCAAACATGCAAGTTTACACATCTGTCACTGATACTGAGCATTATCAACATCAAGGATTTCCAGGTTTCTAGCCATTTCATAATGAATCATTTAATAGTTCATCGGTAGGGTGTGGGAGCGGGCACAGACCTTGGTCACAATGCCCCATAATCCTTCCTAAAATTGAAGGATTGTCCTTCATTTTTGTCTTCTAGGCCACAAAATGGACCCTTTGAGAAACTGAGCATCGGAGACAAAAAATTCAGAGTAGACATCCTGTAAAAAAAATAAAAAATAATTTATTTATTTTAAGAGTTATTACAACTTTTGAACTCATAATGGTGAGAAGTACTGGCTCGTAGATGCTCTCGATATTCTCGCGTAATGAGATACAAAGTTGATTCTTTGTGGGATAAAGCATTCTTCTTCATCGATCACAATCAGCATCTTACCTGGCTTACAAATTCTTCCCAATACTCACTTTGCTTGGTAGATTAACATCGATTTAAGGAAATTTTCAAGAAGTCCTTCTCACCTAGCTTGATTGAATGACTAGATTGAGTAAAGCTGAAGCTTGTTCAAGCAAAGAAAATAGAACTTTGCAGAGCTCTCAGGAGATTCTTTAGTGTTCTCTGACTGGTGAGTTGACCATGTTATGCTTTTTCTGAGCAGTCTCGATCATGTTATCATTTACGCTCTTCAACGTTCTTCTGTAGTCGACTTCAAGTTCCTTGTCACCTGACATATTTTCTTGTCAATGGAGTTCTATGGAAAGACTTTCTTCATGAGATGATTCTTGAAGTTTGAGAGATGAGTACAAGGTTCTTATTTCACAATGGGCTCCTTCTGATGTCTCCTCATTAGATTCATCATCTTCTTGGGCTGCGAGATTTCCCTTCTGCTTTCTCCAGTCGGGGACGTCATTTGGAGAAAATATTCACTCCATGTAATGTGCTTATATGGCTTGAAGACCCCTGTTTCAAGCTATTATGCCAGCAGTGATCAGTTTTGTGAGTATTGGTTCTGTAAATGTGACACCATCTCTTTGTACTTTTGATCTTTCCTGGTGCACTTGTTTTGGTTGCACTAGATTTGGCTTCTTTGGGGGACCCTTTCGATTCTTCTGGCCATGGTAAGGCTTTGAGAACAATCTTTTTATCCTGAGACTCCTCATGGGATGAAGTGATGGCACTTCCTGCTGTAGCAAATTCACAAGCTCTTCGAATGTCACTATTTATTTAGACACATTCAGTGTCAGATTGAACACTCAGAATCAATAAGGGAGTGCTCTCAAGGTGATTGCAATGATAATTTTATCATCCACCATTTCACCAAGCTCAAATAACTTCGATCTCAGCTCAGCCATGCGACGTAAGAATTCCTCCACTTTCTCATCTGACCCCATAGAGAGGGTGTGCAGCTTTGACTGAAGATGAAGTATCTTCGTCTGTTTTTTCACTTCATAAATGGTTTCCAACTTGTACCAGGCCTCCTTGGGTTTCTCTGCATTCCTAACATGTGGTTGCACATCATCACTGATACTGAGCATTATCAGTCATCAAGGCTTTAGCACTAGCCATTTCATATTTTATTAGTTCATCGGGGGTTGTGGGAGTGGGCACAAACCCTGTGACAATTCCCCATAATCCTTCAAACTAAAGGATTGTCTTCATTTTTGTCTTCCAGGCCACAAAATTGGACCCTTTGAGCAATTAAGCATCAGACAGAAGTAACTTCGAAGAAGACATTGTAATAAAAAAAAATTATTTATTTATTTCAAGAGTTATTACAACTTTGACTCACTGATGAGAATTACTGGCTCATAGATGCTCGTGATATTCACATGCTATGAGATAGTGATGCTTTGTAGGGTGTTCTTCTTCATTGTCACAGTCAGCATCATACCCAGCTTCTAATTCTTCTTACAAACAAGTACTTGCTTTGCTTGGTAGCTGACATCGAAAAGAAAGTATTCAAGAAGTCCTTCTCGAAACTAGCTTGTCACATTCAATGCTAGATTGCCAGTATTCTAAAGCTCATTTAGCAAAGAAAAGTAGAACCCAGAGCTCTCAGGAGCTTCTTCATGGTGTTCTCTAACTGGAAAGTTGATATTCTAGCTTTCAGCTTGGGGTGATCATGTTATTGATGCTCTCAATCGAGTTGTCTACACTTGACATTTGACGAAGTGTTGTATGATCTGCTTCTTGTCCTTCGTTTTCTTGGTGGAAAGGTCTATGGAGAGAGACACTAATGGAACTAATTCATTTTTTTTTATGGCCTTTAGACTTCACAATGCTGTAAATTTTCTCCTTCTCAGCAACTCTCACTCTTCACGTGGGATTCTAACATTACATGCAAAGGGGAATCAACTTCCACGCAGGTTGAGAATCATTCTACACAAACATGCATGCAGCATCCTCTCAACGCAACAACACAAACTTTTTTTGCTGAGCTTTTGTATTGAAAATCTACTCCTTCCAGATATATGGTTCATTTTCCATGTTATTGACCAAGGAATACTTCCATGCAAGGTTTCTAACAGGTTTATTTACTTGAAAAATTGCAAATGCTTTGTTGCCAGATTCTATTTATTTTTATGCAACAGTTAGACACATAATATGTGAAACACAATTAAAATGGATTTTATTTAACACGGTTTTTCTAATATTCCTCCACGCAGCAGATGTATTCACCAAATGAAAAATATAAGCCATGTTTTGTAATTGCAGGTGTATTTTCAGTAGATGTTTTCAGCTCCACGCATCTCCTATCCACACAAGGCCTCCTCCACGTATCCACGAGCAAGGAAATTCTCCATGTAGGTGAATATTCACACAAGAACACCATATTTCCATGCAGTAGCTTTAAGTCTTCACATTTTCTTTCATCCACACTCATGTCTCCATGTTGTTCTCCACGCAAGTTAAAAGACTTTTCACACAAAGAGTTTTAATACAAGATGCTCCAATTCCTCCATGCAAGTGTCAAAGCAGGTGACAAAACAAGAAAAAAAAATGTAAGCTGTTGTTTCTCCACCATGCAGGCCACTGGAAACTTCTCCTCTCCACGTTCGTAGGTCTCCTCTTAGTTGGAGGCCGTATGCTTTAAACAACAAGAAGGAAAAACACCAGAACAAAAAACTGCATGCAGGTCAGATATATGGCGCTATGATACCAAATTGTAGGAGACAAATAGGAGATAAGAATGTGGGGTGAAGTACTCTACACACACTTATTTTATTATGAAGAAGTGTGTACATTATATAGGAGAAATAATCAACTACATTCCCCTAAACTGAAGGAGGAATATTTGGATGAAGGAGAGATAATAATGGAATACACCAAGGAAGAGAAAATAAAGGGATAAAAATAGAACAAACACTCCTAAAATATGAACTATTCAACATATGCTAACAAAAAAAATCATAATAAGGTCGAGCTTAAATAGGAACACTGAGAAAATAAAAAGGAATGGCGAGTTGTTAACAAAGTAACCCACCAAACCCATAGCATGCTTGAACTCCAAGCGAGTTGATACAAAACACAACAGAGAGCTATGGGAAGACACTAACAATGCAGAGCTTGTCTCTATACCAAGATTGGTGACTCAGATGTGGAAGCATGCCCAGATCATGATGTGAATCTGGATGGCTCCCAAGGGACTATAAATATAGCCCTCCCAATACAAAGCAACTCAAATTCTTCCAAACAGGGTTGACCTAGGACTTTGGAAAACATGAACCAAAACTTCAATACAAGATGAAGAAAATCTCAAAAGTAGATCTAGTGGCGAACACACTAAAAATTGACAATTTTTACCCTAAAAAAAATGGAAACAGCTTTCCTTATAGTTCTATGTCCATTTCCAGAATTCATATTTTGGCACAAGATGGGAGGAAGATGGAAATAAAATCAGATTTCCATTATGCTTTGATGGATGTCTATTCCCTATTCTAAACCCTCCATTTTGGCATAGGGTGGAGGATGCTAGCAAAGGTTGTGAAGCCTAGATTTTCTTTTGCATGAAAAGTTCCAAGGCCTTTTCCAACAAACAAATTTTGTACATATCCTACTATCATTGCAGTCCATGAGGCCACATTTCAAGCATTTAGTTGAAAACTTCATATGCCAAGTGTATGATTCCATATTTTGCATAAATATCTTCTAGATCACTTGTAACTACAACATCTAACAAAATCCTCTATCTTTATGCTTTGTTGGACGTCCATATGCTGTTCCAGGCTCGTATTTTGAAACAGGTTGGGAGTGCATGGAAAAAATATACTGATCATGTTGGAGACCTATTTGTTTCATTGGAGGAACAGTGTGACTATCTTGTGAAGGAGCCCACGGGAAGGGATAATCTCGTAACAAACTCAATTTCCTCTTACCAGCATGGCCGATCCAACTCAAACCAAACTTTCCAAGCATATACAAAAATCTCGGAGATCTATTTTTTTGCAAATGGACAAAGAATGGATGATATGGCCATAACCACTAACACCACTGCAAATATCCGATTACATCTACATTTATAACTTTAACTTGGTTTCAACGTGGTCAAAACCCTTTGGATCTCAAATAAAGTGCTTATATTATTATGCAAGGAATTTGATAGGTCTTCAGACCTTTATGGGTGCACATACCATGCTCCATGCCATCACCTTCCCCAATCTATCTTCCTTGCACACTAGCCCATGTGCCTTCATGTGGAGTTGTTTGTTCCTTCCCCAACCTCCCAATGAAATCTCACCAAACGAATTTCTAAAAATATATATTTTTATATTATTTTAATATGAATTTATGGTGATCACTACATTTCCCTCTCTTTATAAGAGCATCGTCCTCGATGTGACACAATAATGAAGCTTGAAGGGTAAAGAGGAAAGAACTTCAATAATTACACATGTCCTTATCAAAAAAACTTGTTGGTATAACATGCCCACAAGGAATCAAACTAAATTTTGCAATATCTTAAATTTTAATGTTCTGTGAAGATTGATAGTTATAGTCTACATTATTACTGAGTTAATATTTTCCTTTAAAATACTTGTTAATCTCAATCCCTTAATATTCTTTGTTTAAAATTTTAAATTGTCTTATGTTCGTGTGTGCCCAACAATAATTGACATCAATATGTCACACAAAATTCAACACAACAAAAATGACCCATGAGACATCTTGCTACATACTTTCACGTCTATATCACATCATAAGGCCTTTAATTCCACCGTGGGAAGAAACCCAATTAGTCTACATAACCAAGAATTTCCAACAATTATGTCATAGGAATAGATCCAATACATGCAAGTGACTAAAAAACATTGAATCACGATGCTTATACAAATAAAACTAGCATAACATGACCCAAATACCATGACTGTACCGACTAAGTGCCAAGTCAATAACCAATATTACATACTAGCCAAGGGAAACATGAAACCTCAAACATAACTATGTCTAACAAGACTCACAAGAATACACATAACTCGTAACAACAACTCCACACATCACAACACATCATGAAACAATCTCCATATATCTCCTAAGGCATCAGAAAAAAACTCCATATACCTCCCAAAGCATCAAAAAACAAATCCATATCCCTCCCAAAGCATCAAAAAATACTCCATATACCTCCCACAGCATCATAAAACAACTCCTTATACCTCCCAAACATCACAAAATAACTCCATATACCTCCCAAACATCACAAAAAAACTCCATATAACTCTCAAAGCATTATAAAAGAACCACGTATACCTCCCAAGCATCACAAAAAAACTACAAATACCTCTTGAAGCATCACAAACACATCTCCATACACCTCCCAAGCAATAAAATAAATCTATAGATTTTCCTTTTCACTCCCCAAAAGAGGTCAGTCACCTTATGGCCCTAGGTGCATAGAGTCCAGATACCTCTAACCCAAGTCACATAATAAATCACAGGTTAATAACCCGCTAGTTATTTGTAACTTCTTGGGGTGTACCCCCATACAACGAAGTGGGTCTCTTGATTCTACCTCTCCATGGTGAATCCCATTACCCTATTCCGACATATTACAACATTAGAACTAGCATAACAATCCATTTTAAATGCCAAGTGGAAAAATTCCAATGCCTTGGTCTAGGATATAAAAATTTTAAAAATGAAAATCAAATTTAAAACAAAGTAAAACAAATGGGCAAATAGACATAGTTAGAAAAAAAATCTGCATGTTAGTGCAACAACCAAATAAAATGCCAAAAACATAAGGACACATCAATCAAGAAAAATGTTGGTTCTAAAAAGAAAAAAGAAAAAGTTCAATTCATGAATAAAATACGTGTTATCCAAATTTCACCCCCCCAGGGTAAATTTCGATAACATGCATCAGAGTTTTACAGTTCTAATCATGTAGATTGATCCAGGAAAAATCACGAAAAATGGCTAAGTCCTAGTCCACGGAGCAGTCGGGACATTTGGGACATCTAGGTGTGGATCGGCCGAAAAGCCTCCAGGTGGCCCACGAAACAAAGGGACATCTGGGACAGAAGTACGCGGCGGGTGCGAGAAGCCAATCCGGCCGAAAGAGGAAGAAAAAAGACCAACTACTGAGTGGGACAGTTCGGGACAAAAGTACGCGAAGTACACAAATTGGCCGGATCAGCCGAAATGAGAACAAACAGTCTGGAAGAAATTGGGACATTTGGGCCGTGATGACGCGAACCGGCCGGTTCGCCCAAAAAGGAGAACCTTCGCACTAACTGCTTTGGGACAT
Organism: Taxus chinensis; assembly: GCA_019776745.2. NCBI lineage: Eukaryota > Viridiplantae > Streptophyta > Pinopsida > Cupressales > Taxaceae > Taxus > Taxus chinensis. The sequence continues at coordinate 20,933 of JAHRHJ020003802.1, read as the reverse complement.
CCGGGACAAAGGTACGTGAACCGGCTGAACCGAGCGAACCGGAAGATTTTATTCCAGGAAGTTCGGGACATGTGTGACAAAAGTACGTGGCAGACGCGGATCGCTGAAGGAGCCGAACGCCAATCAAACAAAGCCACGTGTCATCGGCTAGATGAGGGACGAGGAAGCCCATTTCGGGTGAACCGGAAGATTTTTTTCCAAGTAGTTTGGGACATCTGGGACAGAAGGACGCAAAGGGCACGAAGGAGCCGAAACGCCCAAGAACCAATCGAATCACGACACATGTCGTAAGGGAAAGAGTCCAAAAGTCAAAGGGCAAGGTTTCAAGCACTGACCCGAACTAATGAAGTAGTGCCACGTGTCCAAGTTTAAGGGGCCCAAAAGGAAATTTCAAAAGAAAGCCCACCGGAAGGTGGAGGAGAGAGAATTTCTCAGTGAATCAGAGCATGCCACGTGTCATCCAAGTGGTAGAGCGCGAAAAAAGTTCAAATATTTTCCCGCCGACCCGTTTTGGCCTGTTTCTGCCCTAAATCTTCAGATCGCCATAACTTTCTATCCAGAGCTCGGATTTGCACGTTCTTTATATCAATGGAAAGCTGGTGAAATTCTCTACACGATTCCGTGGTCAATCATGAATTTTGGTTCAGTTTGGAGAGAGAAAATCAAGAAACAAGCAGAAGTAATGCTTCAACAAACAACTTCAATGCAACAGACAGTTCGCCGCTTCTGTTAGACAGCCCGCTGTTTTGCCAGGATCCGCCGCTTCTGCCATAATGAGATGAATTGAATGTAACCTGGAGGTGGTTGGGGTATATTTGGCTTTCCTCTCTCTCTTCCCTCTCTCATTCTTTCTATATATTGTAAGGAGGAGCTTCTTTTAAAAGGTTGAATATTTTCTGTTTTGCTCCACCCTTCTTCTCCTATCAGGCGAATTTATGGAGTTCGAACCTCTCATTTGAAACTGTAATACGACTCTACCTCTTGGCATTCTGTAGTGTATTGTATCAATCTTTGGAGCAAGTAATACATTTCTGTGGATGATTCTCAACCCTCTCTGTGTTCATTTTACATCCTCTTGGTCTTTCACTACAGGTTTTGTCATCTGTGCATGATCTTATATTACATTCAAATGGTCTGTGTTTACTGGCAAGATAGATGTTCTTCATTCCTCGGTGCATCACCTCTATTAGCTTAGATTTATTTTATGCATCTTCTTACCTTGTCTCCTTGGCAGATTAGATTAGGTTTTGAGAAAACCCTCTGCATATTTTGTGTGCATCTGAACAGAGGAATAGGAACCAGCCTTCTCTGGAGAATCCTTTCTCAATTTTTCAAGTCCCACACTTGGAGAAAGGATTCAATGTTATGCAATCACACTGGATGCCAAAGTGATCAACCTAGAAACCTGCTCTGCATCTAGGGGTGTTGTGATTTTGCACTAACAGTTTTGGCACGCCCGGTGGTACCTTAGAGGTCTTCACTTTCATTACAACAAGATCGATGTGCACTTGTTGTAAGTTCCATCTTTGAAGGAAATCGCACATCTGGTGACTCTTAAAGAGGCATAATCTGCTGGTTTCAGCAGTCCAAGCCTGGAAAATTTATGAGAAGAATACAGACCAGATCAAGAACTAGGGAGGAAGGATTGTTTGTTTATCTACATCTATCTCCAGGCAGAGAAAGAAGGGGAAGAAGAGCTCAAAGATCTGCGTCTCCACCTAATAGAACTTTGTCTACACCTCCACCTGGTAGACCTTTTCTCGCATCAACAAGGGTTCTCAGGCCAATCAGAATGGTGCAACCACTAAATCCCTTTGTCAATTTCACTAGCAGCAGCCCACTCGCCCTCAATGCACAGAATCCAGTTCCTATTGCATCATTGAAGAACATTCCATTTTTCACTGGAGAAAATCATACCACTCCTGGTGATCATGTCAAAGACATTGCTAATGTCTGTGCAATCCATGAGATAAATGAAATGGATGTGGCTGTCAAACTGCTGGCATCATCGTTTAAAGGGAAGGCATTGCAATGGTTCAGGAGCCTTGAAGCTGGTTCTATCACAAATTGGAATTAGTTATGCATAGTTCTCCATGAGCAGTTTGGAGAAAAGGGAGACAATTTGTCTCTACTAGAACAATTGACAACTATCAAGAGAGCCCCCAACGAGCAGCTGACTGATTTCAACTTCAGATTTCAAAGGCCTTGGGAAAGGATTCCAGTGGCAGTTAGGCCAACAGCAGATGGTGCTTTTCTATACTATCTTAAAGCTTTGAATTCTGATATTTCTATGTTAATTCAATCTATGGGAGGCACAACCTTACCTGTTGCTTATAGCATTGCTATTAGAGCCGAAAATTGTCTTATCCAAGCTGGCAAGCTAGCTCCTAGGCCTCCAATGCCATTATATCCAAGTTTAGAGAGCCTAAGTACTAGTCAAGCACCTGTCTTAGCTCCTATTCCCACTCCTAGAAATCAGAGTTCAAATGAAGCTTCCACTTCATCTCCAAGTGCCCCAAATGAGCTTCAAGAAGTCATGAAGCAATTGCAAAATCTAGGCAATGAGCTGGTCACTCTCAAAAGATAGCAAGCTCAAGGTTTTAGACCTTCGTATCAGCCTCATGCTCAACCTAATAGGCAGACATATCAGCCTCAAAGGCCACCTAATCCAGCTACAAATATGAATCAAACAAGGCCTCCTGTCAATAGACCATTCCAGCCCTATAATCCAAATGCCATATCTGCCTCTAGGGCATTAGTACCAGCACAAAACAACATTGCCCATGAGTATGATTGGTGTTTTCCATGTAATGAGCCTCATAATCAATCCATGTGCTTCAATGGTGCTTTGACTCAAGCTTTAATGGTAACAACAACTGGTGTGGAGGGTGAGAACAGTCAAGAAAACAGCCAACAACAAGAAACATTCAAACAGTAATCAGCCCAAAATGACACCACATTGGTAAATTGGCAAGCAGAGGATTTTTGTGGCATGAACCAGGTAGTTTCTCAAGGTGTTGCAGCAAACACAAGGTCAAAAAGGAGAAATTTGGGTGAAGAACAGCCATTAGCCCCAGCCAATCCACAACCTTCCATGGCTCCACAAATGATTGGCAAGCAAAGTCCCATTTCAAATGCACAAGGACAGCCAAGAACAGCCCCTAGGCCTTCTCAAATGCCAGCTGTTGCTGCCCACATACAAGGAGTAAATGTGCAAACCAAGGGACAGTACAGAGATCCTTCATCACCATTCAGTATCATTGATCAGATGAAGAAAACAAATGTCAATATATCTATGTGGGAATCCCTAGCTATCCCAGGCCAAAGAGACCTGCTGCAAGCTGCCATGAAGGACTGGCCAACTTCAAATCAGCAGATACAAGACAAAGTGCTTACAAATGCTGCCCAGCCTGAGGGAAATCATCATGGAGGACAACAAGGTAAGATGTTGAAAGCCCCTCCTTTCTATGTTTCGTTGATCATTGGAAATCAGCTAGTGCACAATTGCATGATAGACTCTGGGGCAAGTAGCTCAGTAATGCCTAAACAGATAGCTGTTCAGTTAGGGCTCCAGTATGAAATAACATCTAAGGGAGTAGTGCAGTTGGATGGGACAGTAATAGCAAGAGTTGGAGTGATTAGAAATTTGAGTCTTACCTTGCACACATGTCCAAATGTTGTTGTTTTACAAGATGTGTCAGTCATAGACCTTCCACCACTCTTTGCCCTATGTTTGTCAAGGGACTTCACTGCCAAGATTGGGGGATATTTGTCCGCTGATTGGTCTCACATGCTATTAAGGACAAGATATGGAACTAAGGCCACAATCAGATCTGAACCTATTGCAAACTTCCATATCATCCAATCTCAGTTGACCAGCCATTCATGCAATGGGGTTTAGACTTCATTGGAGCCATCAATCCCAATTCAAGCCAAGGGCAAAAATGGATTTTGACAGCCACGGACTACTTCACCAGATGGACGGAAGCAGTAGCACTCAAAGAGGTGATTGAGTCTAGCATCTTGGACTTTTACAAGGGGATAACTACCAGATTTGGTGTACCTGCTACAATAATCTCTGATAATGCATTGGCATTCATTGGATCTAAGGTGACTGAGTGGGCTGTCAAGAACGGGATCTACCTAAGCACTTCATCAAACTATTACCCTCAAGGTAATGGCCAGGCCGAGTCTACAAACAAGAACTTGCTGAGGATCATTAGGAGGACTCTTGATGAGAATCAGAGGGCTTGGCATACCAAACTGAAATCAGCCTTATGGGCTGATAGGATCACTCCCAAAAGATCCACAGGTAATTCTCCATTTAAGCTTGTCTATGGAAGAGAGGCAATCTTGCCCATGTCACTTGAGTTGCCAACTTTGGAACTCATGAAGCAGCTGGAGTTGCTTGAATTTGAGCCTATGGAGGTGAGATATGTAGAGCTGATGGAGCTGCAAGAGATCAGAAATCAGGCATCCCAAGCAATGGAAAAGGATCAAGTTTTGATCAAGAAGATCTTTGACAGAAAGGCAAAGGATAGATATTTTTCAGGAGGGGGACCTAGTTCTGAAATGGGATGCAGATCGGCCAAAACCAGGAAGGCATTCCAAATTTGATGCCATTTGGAGTGGCCCATACATGGTCACGAAGCACAAGAGAAGCAATGCTTTCCAATTGGCCTCATTGGATGGTGAAGAACTGCAGATTCCAGTCAATGGAATCTATCTCAAGCATTGCCTCTAGAGGGAAGTTCACTACCTTGTAAATATTAATTAGATTTTCATTCCTCCAAGTGCTTTTGCACATTGTCCTGTGGTAGTTAGGTTTCTATTTTCCTAAGTGCTTCGGCATAGGTTTTGCTTCTCTCAGGTTGTTTTCTACAGTTCAGAGTGTTGTTGGAGAAGAAGTTGCAGTATCGGGCTTGAGATTAAGTATCAGGCTCGTTTCAGGTTATTGCTTATAACTCCGTGCCCAATAGATCGCTAAAATGCCACTGATCTTCTACCTAGCAGGCAGGTGACCCCGCTGAGTCGCCAAATTTTTATCCAAATTTCACCCGCCAGGGTAAATTTCGATAACATGCATCAGAGTTTTGCAGTTCCAAGCATGTAGATTGATCCAGGAAAAATCACAAAAAATGGCTAAGTCCTAGTCCATGGAGCAGTCGGGACATTTGGGACATCTAGGTGCGGATCGGCTTGAAAAGCCTCCAGGTGGCCCACGAAGCAAAGGGACATCTGGGACAGAAGTACGCGGCGGGCGCGAGAAGCCGATCCGGCCGAAAGAGGAAGAGAAAAGACCAACTACTGAGCGGGACAGTTTGGGACAGAAGTACGCTAAGTATGCGAACCAGCCGGATCGGCCAAAATGAGAACAAACAGTCCGAAAGCAATTGGGACATTTGGGCCGTGATGACGCGAACCGACCGGTTCGCCCGAAAAGGAGAACTTTCGCACTAACTGCTTTGGGACGTCTGGGACAAAGGTTCGTGAACCGGCCGAACCGAGCAAACCGAAAGATTTTGTTCCAGGCAGTTCGGGACATGTGGGACAAAAGTATGCGGCAGACGCGGATCGCCGAAGGAGCCGAAAGCCAATCAAACAAAGCCACGTGTCATCGGCCAAATGAGGGACGAGGAAGCCCATTTCGGGTGAACCGGAAGATTTTTTTCCAAGCAGTTTGGAACAATTGGGACAGAAGGATGCGAAGGGTGCGAAGGAGCCGAAAGGCCCGAGAACCAATCGAATCACGACACGTGTTGCAAGGGAAAGAGTCCAAAAGTCAAAGGGCAAGGTTTCAAGCACTGACCCGAACTAATGAAGTAGTGCCACGTGTCCAAGTTTAAGGGGCCCACAAGGAAATTTCAAAAGAAATCCCACCGAAAGGTGGAGGAGAGAGAATTTCTCAGTGAATCAGAGTATGCCACGTGTCATCCAAGTGGTAGAGCGCGAAAAAAGTTTAAATATTTTCCCGCCAACCCGTTTTGGCCTGTTTCTGCCCTAAATCTTCAGATCGCCATAACTTTCTATCCAGAGCTCGGATTTGCACGTTCTTTATATCAATGGAAAGCTGGTGAAATTCTCTACACGATTCCAGGGTCAATCTTGAGTTTTGGTTCAGTTTGGCGAGAGAAAATCAAGAAATTCCTCTAGCTCGAAATAACAAGCAGAAGTAATGCTTCAACAAACAACTTCAATGTAGCAGACAGTTCGCCGCTTCTGTTAGACAGCCCGCTGTTTTGCCAGGATCCGCCGCTTCTGCCATAATGAGATGAATTGAATGCAACCTGGAGGTGGTTGGGGTAGATTTGGCTTTCCTCTCTCTCTTCCCTCTCTCATTCTTTCTATATATTGTAAGGAGGAGCTTCTTTTAAAAGGTCGAACATTTTCTGTTTTGCTCCTCCCTTCTTCTCCTATCAGGTGAATTTGTGGAGTTAGAACCTCTCATTTGAAACTGTAATATGACTCTGCCTCTTGGTATTCTGCAGTGTATTGTATCAATCTTTGGAGCAAGTAATACATGTCTGTGGATGATTCTCAACCCTCTTTATGTTCATTTTGCATCCTCCTGGTCTTTCACTGCAGGTTTTGTCATCCGTGCATGATCTTATATTACATTCAAATGGTCTGTGTTTACTGGCAAGATAGATGTTCTTCATTCCTCGGTGCATCACCTCTATTAGCTTAGATTTATTTTATGCATCTTCTTACCTTGTCTCCTTGGCAGATTAGATTAGGTTTTGAGAAAACCCTCTACATATTTTGTGTGCATCTGAACAGAGGAATAGGAACCAGCCTTCTCTGGAGAATCCTTTCTCAATTTTTCAAGTCCCACACTTGGAGAAAGGATTCAATGTTATGCAATCACACTGGATGCCAAAGTGATCAACCTAGAAACCTGATCTGCATCCAGGGGTGCTGTGATTTTGCACTAACAATACGTATATCAAACTAACACATTATAATAACTAAGCAGACTTATATGGCCACCAAAGGGGTACTAAATGAGTTTCTAGCACTCAGACATCGAGCCTTAGCTCGAAAAATTACATATCAAATAATAGAATTGTCATCATCTCCATCTGAATCATCCCTCCACCGCTTCCACACGACTCAACATAGTCGTAAGTACACTTAGCCATATAGGAAGATAGAAAGGAGTACAAGTAGCCATTGACTGAGCCTAAGGTGTCTGCGAAACGCAATATACATGACACCCGTTGAGCAAGTGCCATACATACCAAATGAAAAAAAGTGGGTTTTTAGCCTATGTAAGACTCCACTTCCTATCTCGTACTTAGCTCGAGTGACTAGTCAATGGTACACATTTCCTCACTCCAAAAGTACACCTTTTATTGATTTTTGTTAAGGTCGGTTAGTGTAGGGTTCACAACATAACATATAACTGCATCACTAACACAATGGTGATTCACACATATTAACCATAACATCTTACACATGGTATATATAGAGTATAACAAAATCATTACTTTACAATGTTACGATACATCACATTACCACATACTTCACCCAAAGAGAAATCACTATACAATATGGATCATACGTTCACCATATGCCCCTAAATCATGACATGAACGATCACATATTACACAAATTATATGTATGATGAACACATTGAGTAACATTACAACATAAAATTGAATAACATCTCATTGATATGTATGATGAACACATTGAATAACATCTCATGATCGAACTTCCCAAGGATAATCATCAATTATAGTGTTATTAAATTTATGTTCTAATAGTTACTTAGGGATTCGAAGGAACTTAATATGGAAACATACGTCCTTACTTTGATTTTAGATTAGGTTTATTCAGTATTGTTTTCTTCCAACTCAAGAGGGTTTTCCGTGACTAGGTTCATATGCCTATTTGTTCTAAATTGTATAACCTTTTTACTAATGGGGCATTTGAATCCCCAATGAGACCACTAGTCCCTATTTTAGGGTCTTTATCTCTAATAAATGATCACATAGTTTCAAATCATACATCCAATACATTATAGGATATTTGATAGAGAAATATGGATTACTTCATCATTTTAAGGGGTTAAGGTTCACATTATATTTTACACAATGTGGGTCTCGCTTCTCGCCACAAGATGATTTAAAGATGATATGATAATGACCTAAATTTCACCTTCCTCCAAAGACAACATCAATTGGTTACGTTTGCACAAACTAATCATAAAAAATAATGTTGTTAAGTTTCAAAATAAACTTTTCATACTGCATCATAGAACCCAAATGGCAATTGAGATTGGGTATCAAGTTCATATATGATCCTAACTCTTAAAGGTGACTTCCAATGTTGGTGGGTGATCTTCACCATTTAACATGTATGTCGGTCCCAGAGGATTTTACACTATGTTTAATGTTTTTTTCTCGTGGATTACTCCCTTACCATAACACATTATTCGTACTACACATACGATTACAAATCCTGGAAGGGAACCACATACTCTAGATAACATTTAACCATGTTGTTCCTAATTGATGTGTTCATGATGATGCCGCTAAACATGTAAGCTAGGAAGGAAATATCAACTTTGGATCTTATATACTTAACTACAAGGTGTCATCAACTATTCAAAGCAATAAACCAGTTTTACACAGAGAAAATACACCGAATAATGATAATATCAATTTGAATTCATTCGGGATATATTATTCATAGGTAGAGGTTACATATATAGAGTTTGATCTCCTTGATTCTAGGAGTCAACACTCATCCCACTAATCACTCAGCATCCCACAAATCTCTCCCAATACCTATTCTCACTCAACAAACCTAGAATCTCTCTAAGAGATCTCTACGAGTTGTCACCAACTCATTATTTACACAATAATAATAATGTTCACAATATTAAAATATTGCTAACATTCACTCCCCTATTGTTAACATTATTATTTCCACACATACACTCCCCTAATGTGAACAATGTAGAGAAAAACATTCACACATCTTCTACAGCTTGCCTACCTCTGCATGCTCATGATCTTGGTATGCTGAACCTCTGTTCACCAAATACGAACCCCTGTTCGACAATAACAGACCTCTGTCCTAGGTACGAGCCCCTGCTCATGAACCTCTGTTCATCCTCTTCAAGAAAAACATGATGCTGCTTTTTCTTGTGCTTTTATCTTTCTACTATCACATATTTACATCAGGAGGTTATAAAAGGAAATACAATTCTGAACAGGAATGTGACATCTGTTCTTATTACAAACAATGAAACACACAATTGAAATACTTGGCCACCAAATCAATACCGCGGCCTCGTCGATGGTGCCTGACGAGAGGTCGCCGATTACCCTCCTGCCTCCGTTGCCTCCAGCCTCTATCAGAATATCCCTGCTAACTCAGCAGAAAGTATAGTCGAGGACGATACACGTTCCCTGTCGCGATACAGGGCGGGGTCGAGGGGCGGAGCCCCCGAAGCCAGGAACGGTTTTCATTTGCATTTTTCTTTTAAAAATGAGTGTCGGATTACACCGAAAATGCACTCATTTGTCCTCTTTTTTTTTTTTTTTGTTTTTAATGACGATACACTTGACTTATAATAACATGACAATTAAAAAGTAATTAAAAATTTACTTTTTACTACAACACAAATGGACTTTAAATGACACTAATGACTATTGCAGAACATGACATATTGAAGTCGAAGAACTTTTACGATATAACGAAAATATTTAAAAGTAATTAATTTATTACTTTTTTAATACAACACTAAACATATACTAGACACTTACATTAACTATAACCATACTAAGAATGACAACTTTTGACAAATTGGAGTGGATCCAATTTTATAATTGTTAACTAATAATCACATTGACTATGTGATAAAAATGACTCTAACTAAACAAACAAAGCTTTATATTTACTTTTGAATCATTTAAAAATGACAACACATAAGTATACAATGGTTTCAACTGACAATAACAATTATAGACTACACAAAACAATTGAAACTTAATAACAAAACATAAATGAATAAACGACTCAACCTTTAATGATAAGCCAAAATAAAACTTACACAATACATGAACTAAATACCATACAATTTTTTGTGTAAAATGCCAGCGCTGAACTCCGGAGGAATACAAGCCGTGTTGAACTCTGGTTGAAAGCAAAGCTATCAAACTTGGTTTCATAATCCAATGACTTCAACGTTCATGATATATTTTGCAATATGCAAATGAATTTTCCAGCGCACAAAGACATGTAACGCGGTCAACTGTAGTATATCAGAGATTTGTAGATCTAACAAATGTTGGATGTGCAAATCAGGAGCACAAATGTAGATGAATTGAATCTCTCGAGTCACTGCTTGACTATGACAGCTCACAGATCTATAATATGCTTGCTGTCAGCTCACTGGAAGGAGATATCTCTGACAGATTTTACCTTTGACGTGGATGTGCAGGTATCTACATGATGTAATTTGCTTGTGGATCGGTAAAGAAAGTGTAGCCACAGGTAGATCTTGGCTCAATGTGGAGACATTTGGTGAAGGCTGAGATGTGGCAAACATCAATCGATACACATGTAACAATATGAACTTGAAACTTCAGAGCCGTGAAGCCATGATCTATATCGCCTAGACCAGAAAAAATAAAATGTGGCAAACATATAATATACTGTGCAAGATAGATATACACTCCAAATCAGTCAATCCCAATTCTTCTACTGTTGACAACTACATGATTAGACAAGAATGTAGGCTTTGACAGATCCACGAATGCAGAAAGCACAAATGACAATGAGTGGACGATGGAATGAATGCGTGGAAGACTGAATTATCGATGGAACTGATGATGCTTCCGGTAGGAGTCTGAGCTGGCTTGGGTATGATCATCAATAGAATGCAATTAGAAATGGTAAGAATTGAGTCACAGCTTGTGGTGCCTTTGCCAATCAACACAATAAGACCAATCTAGAAGAGCATGCAGAATACGAACTGGGCAGGGTCGCAGATCCCTAATTGTGGAAGAGCTCGCCAGGTTAACACATAGAACTCATCAATTTCAACAACCTCATAAATTCATCTCTTGAAAAAAATATGCATCCATGTCGTCTCACCAGAACCGTGTTGATCCAAGACGTAAACCATTAATCAACCATTATGCTGAGGAACATCGCTGCTCTGATACCAAATCATAGCAATCAACCAGTTTTGCACAGATAAAATACACCGAATAATGATAATATCAATTTGAATTCATTCGGGATATATTATTCACAGGTAGAGGTTACATATATAGAGTTTGATCTCCTTGATTCTAGGAGTCAACACTCATCCCACTAATCACTCAGCATCCCACAAATCTCTCCAAATACCTATTCTCACTCAACAAACCTAGAATCTCTCTAAGAGATCTCTACGAGTTGTCACCAACTCATTATTTACACAATAATAATAATGTTCACAATATTAAAATATTGCTAACAACTATAAATATTGAAGTTTATCCAAAGGTTTTAGTTTTTTATTCTACAAGAAATCACACAGGAAGGGTGGTTATACACAAGTCTTATACTAGTGTTGAGTGTTTCGTTTAAATCTCTTTATTACATTTACAAGGTAAGAATACAATGCACCAACTATTTAATCATTAATTACACACTGGAATTACACTATAAGCTATTAATAAATTTCATTTAGCACATTTATCCAACTTTTACAGTACAAATTTTGAAATCAAATAACACCCATGTTTAGATGAACGTTTCCCTTAAACACTAGCATCTTAAAAATGTTACAAAACTTCACTAATAAACCGTTCAATAATTCTAAAAATGTAGAACTATCCTCTAGAAGTTTACTTAACATATATATCCAACCCCTTTTATACCATATTTAAAATTAGAATAAGAAGAACACCTATCATTAAATGCACAATTTCCAAAGCACCCGTAAAATTAACATCTCATACATATTAACAAATTTCAGTAACATGTCTTTACTGTATCATATAAATGCATGTATTTAAATATTTTTCATTAACATACATAAATTAGAGTAGTACACAATGAGTTATAACCACATCGTTTTGTCATCCTACTTACATCTTGCAAAACCATGGGAGCATGAAATCAGTGATAAATCGTTGGCATGAAATCCACCTAGATCCAGAATAATTATCATTTTTAGTTTCCCATTTACATAAGAATAATAATTTTCATTTGAAAGGAGAGGGTTAGAGACACGTATTTATTTCATTTCATTTCACTTCATTTCTTAACCAAGGAGAGAGAAAGAGATAAGGAGAGAGAGAACCACTATTTTACCAAAATTTCAATTTCACACAAGTCACATGATAGAGTTTCAAACATTTAGTTACAAGTGTCAAAAAGTTATCATAGGGGTTAGGTAACCTGATAGGGGTCCTACAACTTTCTTTTTACGTTTTCCTGGTAGTTGTAAAATTGTTCAATTTTGGCTTGGAGGCTAAGAAACCACTATGTAACATTGTCTTTCAATGAGAAAACACACCACGGGTAAGTTTTTACGTGTCCTCCTATACACCAAGAATTCATAGGAACTGATAGAATTCAAAATTGGCAAATGGTTTTCAAATGGTGGTGGGTTTTATAGAGCCACTGGTCGTAATTGGTCTAGTTTGACCTAGTCAAATTGTGATCGAAGGCCTAAAAAATGCCTTTTCCAAACCTTTAAGAAGAATTTTTTTTCCCCAAACCAAAAATTCTAAGTAATTTTCCAGTAAAACTAATAGAGATTTATGAAGGAGGATAAGCATTTCTTTATTCAAAATTCAAACGGTGAGCCGATAGGAAACCCAACTTGTCAATTTTAACGACTTTCTAAAATTACAACATGAGGTCACACGGCTCGTAGAGGAGCGTCGAAAATATCATATATGATCAATCAAGGTCGATCCAAGGGTTAAAGTGAACCTTACATAACAATGTACAAGAAGGAAACTTAACATCTCCTTTCTGGAGTTATGATGGTTGTTTTGCAAGTCTATGAAAATCGTGATTTATCTGTTGTAACAAGGAAATGGTTTAAATATTTATAGGGAACTCAGCTTCAGCCTATGAATAAAAAGGGGTATTGTAGCAATCTAGTTTGGTCATAAAGTTTTCTAGATCATCACAAATGAGGGTTTGAATTCATAGTTGTCTACAAAGGAATATTTGAATTGTGTAAGTTATGATATGTCATCTTATTGTTTTGAAAACAAGTTTATTTAAAACAATCAAATCGATGATAATCCTACCATTTAAAATTTTATTTCATTTCAAAAGAGATACTAAATAACAAGAATTATGAAAGATAAGGAGAGATGAACCATGCATGGGAGATATTTGTGTCTACAGGGCAAGAGGTGCTCTAGGTGGTTTCGTGTCATGAGCATGGTTCTACATTTTGCATACATGTCCTCCCAATAGTTGTAGCTACAAAAACTTGCTAGAATATTACCCATCCTCTAATACACTTTGGCGGATATCCATACTCTATCTACAATATCCCATTATAACACAGGTTGAGGCATTTTTGGGAAGTTATTTCCAATTGGATTTACTCCAGTCACTAACAATCTCCTAAAATAACAAACTACAAAGTTGATATTATGAGAGTCATCTAGAAATAGGAGAAACCTCAATACGTTGTGCATATTTTATAGAGAGTTCCATAATACAAAACCCATAACAAAAGATCATAATAAGGCTGAGCTAACATAGAAATGACGAGAAAATAAACAAAAATGGCGAGTTGTTAACCAAGTAACCCACGAAACCCACATCAAGCTCGAACTCCAAGCGAGTTGATATAAAACACAACAGTAAGTTATGGGAGGACACTAACAAATGTAGAGCTTGTCTCTATACATATAATGTCAATGAAAATGTGCAAGCATGACCAGATCATGTGATGAATCCAGTTGGTGCCTAGGAGACTACAAATATAGCTCACCCGGTACAAAGCAACTCAAAGTCTTCAAAACAGGGTTGAGTTAGGCCATTGGAAAACACAAACCAGTACTTCAACACAAGATGAAGAAAATATCAAAAGTAGATGTAGTGGTGGGCATACTAAACATTGACAGAGTTTACCCTCAAAAAAATGAATATCGCTTTACATAGAGCTCCATATCAAGCTCCAACATTCACATTTTGGCACACATTGGGAGGAAGCTAGAAAGAACATAAGATTTCCATTATGCTTTGATGGATGTCCATTCCCTGTTTTGAACCCTCCATTTTGGCACAGGGTTGAGGATGTTATCAAAGGTTGTAAATCCTAGCTTTACATTTGCATGAAAGGTTCCTAGGCCTTTTTCAACAAATCGATTTTGTATATATCCTAGTATCATTGCAGTTCATGAGGCCACATTTCAGGCATTTAGTCAAATAGTTCATATGACAAGTGTATGCTTCTATATTTTTCATACATATCTCCAAGAGCACTTACAACTACAACATCTAAAAAAAATCCTCTATCGTTATGCTTTGTTGGACATCCATACCCTATTCTAGGCTCTATTTTGGCATAGGTTGGGAGTGCATGAAAAAAATAAACTGATCATGTTGGAGACCTATTTGTTGCATTGGAGGAATGGTGTGACTGTCTTGTCAAGGAGTGCATGAGAAGGGTTAATCCCATAAAAAATTCAATGTCGACTCACCAACGCAGACGTTCCCCCTCAAACCTAAATTTCCAACCATATACATAGAGCTCAGAGTTCTATGTTTTTGTAAACAAAAAAAATGGATGACATGGCCATAGCCACTACCACATCTGCAACTATCCAATTACATCTAAAATTTCAACTTTAACTTAGTTTCAGCGTGGTCAAATCCCTTTGGATCTCAAATACAGTGGTTTTATTATTATGCAACAAATTTGACAAGTCTTCAGACCTTTATGGGTGCGCATACCCTACTCCATGCCATAACCTACCCAAATCTATTCTCCTTCTATATTAGCCCATGTACCTTCACATGGAGCTATTTGTTCCATTCCCAACCTCCCAATCAAATTCCACTAAACGCGCACGCGCACGTGCGCGCGCGCGCACACGCACACACACACACATACACACATTGATTGTTTTAATATGAATTTATGGTGAGCACTACAAAATTCCTTTTTTTTAAATGCATAAACTTATTCCAATGGTGTCTTGGCCATATATGAATTTATTTTTAATTATATCTTGGAAATAACACAAAAGGATATCTAAAAATTATTGCTCTTATTGTTGATGTATAGTTGATTTTTATGAAGTATATGGAACATAAATCAACCTTCCTAATCCTCCTACACTAATGTGTTATGTAACTAATTTTATTAACATAAATCTCAATGAAATTCACAAAGATATTTCTCCATAGAAAGTTAATGATTAATGTGTGGAAGATTTTGCACATTTTAACCTACTCTTACCCTAATTTTTTAGTTTTATAAAAATTTTATGTGATGCAGTCTTTTATCTTTTAACTCTTCCAGTTACCTCTTGTTCTTCTATTGAAACAATGAAGATAGGATGGGGTCCTTAGATAGATCATCTTCGTGCCAAAACCTTAATGTTAATCTATATTATAAGGCTCAAAGGATTTTAATATGTGACAACATGGGATTCAAGGTCACACGTTTGCAATGTTGATTGTGAGGATTTCTCGAGTGGTCCTCTTAAATATGTAATCCCTAAGCTTGTAAAGTAGGTACTCATCCATAATATGATTCTAGCATAATCTAAGATGAAATTAGGGATTCACCACAACACTCATGGGAAAATTCATGAGTCCGTATATTCGATCAATTTTTGCTACCTTTGGGAGAAGTGAAATTTATATATTCTAATTTTGACACATCTAAAACCCCTACAAATAATTCTAATTACATTTTTAAAAAGTTTCCCATTGATAAATGTGGTAAAGGACACCAATTTAGCCGGACCATAGCATTAGTATTGCAAAAATATCTTTCAAAGATTACCGAATGATCAAGATATTACTATTTTTCAATTTAATTTCTAAAAAAAAAACTTATATAAATAATGGTCAAATGGATATCAGATTTAATGTGAAAAATAAAAAGAATAACTCAAACAATTACATCACGTAACTGTCATTGTAGGAATGCTTTTGAACATCAAAATACATAATTTTATTTCAACTTACAAAATATTAGTTTATTTTATACCCGTAACAACACTTCAATCAAACACAATTAAAGAAGTTTAATTTGAATTACAATAATTTAGCAGCAATAAGCTACTGCGTAGCACTTTGTTATAAAATATTTCTATGAAATAGATTACATATAGATGGTCGGGAATTTTTTGTGCGCTCGCGTTTCCAAATTAAATTGAATTTTAATATAGTCTGCATTAAAAATCCAGTGGCTCTTCAAGTTCCTCCTCGATTTTCCACCGAAAAAATTAAATCAATATCTTCAAAGTTTAGTGAAGGGAAGTCGTGTAAATCTTGTAGAAGTGAATCCAAGTCCAGCTGCTCCTCTACAATTTGGTGCCCATCTATAAGCGACTGCGTCTCTGAACCACAAAACACGATTTCCTTCTTCACCGGTATTTCTTCTCTAGCAAACCTTGCCGCAACAGCTTTTATTTGTGCTGGAGACAACGAAGACGCCGACGGAATTTCTGGCAGAAAGTCAAGAAAATTGAACTTGGCTTTGTGACCTCTGAGGCAAAACACTGCACAGTCATAAGCACGAGCAGCCTGTCGAGGGGATTCATACGACCCCAGCCAAATTCTGCCACTGGAATTGGGCATTCTCACTTCTGAAACCCATTTCCCCCATTTTCTCATTCGGACTCCCTTGAAATGTCGCTGTGTTTTTTCTGAGCTATTTTCTAGTGTGGAGTGGGTTTTGTGTTTCGACGAGGTTTTCACCATTTTTGGAGGCAGAGAAGAAATGAGATTCGAAATAAGGAAGTGATGCATCGAAAAACAAGGAGAGAGTAATTCGATGTTTCAGTGTGGGACTCGGCAAACACTTTTTATAGTGAATGTCACATAGATGAGCGTGCACACGGATTCTCAAAATTCCCTCGTGGCAAAACACAGATATTTTGTTGTCGTCTTCGTAACAAACGTGTGAAATGCGTATTTTATTTTAGTTTACAACATACGAGTAGAACTTGGAAGTCTGAGACTCCAAACTCGCATTGTACTCGCCGCATTGTTTACACGCAAAAATTTGGAATATGCATCTCCCGCGGCATTGCAAATTAGAACGATCCACATTTTTGAATATGCCATTCGCATTATGCATTTGCTCATACCCTATTTCTTAGTATCTGTTCATTATAACTTTCTTATTATTCAATTTTACAATTTCTTTTTTCCAAACTAACTTTATTATTAAAAAATTAATCTCCCTCGAAGGAAGCTGCCTAGGAAAAAAATAAATTGAATATATATTTTTAAAAATAAAGTATACAATGAGGAACGTGTTTATGAAAGTGTTCAATGACAAATATTTTATTAAGATTATTAGCATTGATTTTTTGTTTGTATCTGAAATCACACAGATTAGGTGCACATAATTCTTACGCTTCGCTTCCAAGGACTAAGGGGTTTCCATTCCACCAATGTTTCTTTGGGCACGATCCCAACCTCATCCTTTATTACTTGATGTAAAAGTGTTAGCTAGCCATCCACTAGGGTTCCATTCCCACAAATTATTAGGATTTTAAGGAATCTATGTGAACAAATAAACACACACACAAATATGTGTGTGTGTTTGTGTGTACGATGCCATTATTTATGTGTATATATTAAGTATTGGTATAAGACTAGTTAATTTCTATAATATAAGCTTATATGTGTGTTTATATTATATAATTTTGACTTGAATATTTATAATAAAGATAAATATATAGATTAATGTGATAAATCTAACATATAATAGAAATAATTATATAGATTGATGTGAAGATCCAATCCATAACAAGTTGACCATAAAATACCAAATTTTACCTTGTTTAAATTGTATTGTCATAAAATAGAATCTTGAAAATCCATGGATGGCTAAGTGGGAAAAATTGATTATATATTTTGAGCACACAACCTATATATTTTGTTGTTAATTTCGGCATAAAAATTGATTATATATTTTGAGCAAACAACCTACTCTATAATCTTGGTTCTTATGGATACTTCTATTGATTTCCTGACCACTATTTAACTTAAAGTTGAGGATAGAACTTGGACTCAAAATCTTGATCATGAAGGGTTTCCTTTAGATGCAGAACTTTCTTTTCTCTTGGTCATTTAACATCTGATTGCAACTTGGTTAGAAAAAAGGATAAAGGTAGATGTTCTTGGTGGAAGAACTCTAATCCTAGTCATTTGGTTGTGAATGATCCACATGATTGTGAATCATCTTATCAGAAAACGATGGATCCAGAAAAGGAGGAAGTGCAACAAAATTCTAATATGGTTGTCTTATCTAGATCCCAAGACATTGCGGAACACATAGAAGTTTTGATTAAGATCCAAAATAGTGAAAATCTAATTCCAAATATGGAAGATGAATGGAAAATTCTGAGTCAGAAAAAGAAAGGAACTATCTCACCCCTAAAAATGAAGTTAAGATCTAAAGGGAAGGGGGCACATGGGTGAGATATTTTGTTGGTTTTTGTTGTGATGTTGTTTGTTTGATGTTTGTTTTTTTCTTGTTGGTGCCGCTAGAAGAAGATAGTTTGTTTGGTTCCTCAATGTTTTATTCTTCTCTCTATCTTTTGTGCAGGGTAGGGTCCCCTTAACCCTTCTTTACCGCTAATTAAAAATAAATAAAATAAATTAATAGTGTTTAGTTTTTTCATGGAATTGTTTGATTTTTAGTGATTATTGAATTTCAATGATGTGCTTCTATATTTGTAAATGATAAGACCTTAGAGGTGTATTTTATGATATCTATATTTTCCCCCTTTTTTCTATGTGTGTTGTTATAGACAAGATATAGTACCAAAATTTAAGGTGAGATATGGTTTACCTAGTCCTATGCAAAATGTTTCTTTGAGAGATAATAACTTATAAATGTAATCAATTCCCAACTTTATATGGAGTCTATGAGGGTATTGATAGGTTTATTTCATAGATCATAGAATATTTAGTTGATTCACTAAGATAGATGATAATTAAATGGCATAAGATTGGTGATTACAATTATTTTGTATAGTATACCCCCTCAAGTGATAGTATTTATTACACAAGTTGCCCAACATATTGTTGGATGAAAAGTGGAGATTGAGAAGTGATATAAAATGACACTATTGTCCCCTCAGGGTGATAATGTCCTCTTTACCTTTTTTTGATCTTTCAAATGTTATTTCTTTCTTGTCTTATTTTATCCCTCTTGGTTATTCTTTCACTTTTTAATGACAAAACATATGCAAAATGAATCATATATATGAATGTTTTATTTAACCTCGTTAGGTGTCAACAATTCAAGAGGCACAAAAATCTATAAGGAGATAATATTTTCTATCTACTACACCAAGGACCTCATTTTGGCATTGCATAATTCACTGCATTGGAGTGGTTATTTTGAATTCCATACGACACATTTATATTCGGGACAATTTAGTTTTAGCTTTATATCTCTTTGAGTGACTGGCATTAGAGCATCATAGCTCAAGGGTAACTATTTCAATTACACACAAGAACTACATAGAGTCTAAAATGTAGAATAACTGTAATTCTCAATCCTCTTTGACACTTATTTTACTTTGATTTTGATTATTGTTGATTAGGGACATGGACATTATTATTGTATTTTGATTAGCATGTTGATAGACACTATGGAAACTTTTGATTTTCAGTATATTATGACTTATATTATAGATAATATGGACTACTAGCAGACATATTTAGATGATGATCTAGTGTTGTTCCATTGTATACTCACGTTTTGGATTATTGATGATGATAATTATGTTTAGATGTTTAGACTGACTTTATGATCTTATTGATGTTATGACTTATCGAAATTGAGAAGTTCAGTGATTGCAAATATTTGATAGAAAATCCTAATTTTGATGATGATGATGATGATGATATAACTATGTGTATGATGTTGTTGGATAATAGGTATGTGTGTCTTATTTCTTGATGTATTTGATGTGGCCTTGAAGCCGAAGGGGTATTTTTTGATTGGTTACAAGACATTATATCACGATAACAAGAAGGGGCTAGAAGACTAACAATGAAGGAATATTGGATGTTGCAACATGGTCACCTTATCAAATTTTTGTTCATGTGTATTATTTTGTTATTGTATGGTTGTTAGGAGGTCCCCATCGAGAGGTAACCTCATGTATGACCAAGGGGTTGGTATGATTGTTTTATTTCTCTTAATTTATCTATTTAGTTTTGTTATGCAATTTATTTATTGTGATGCAATTATCGCTTTATTATTGCTTTAGTAATGTGCTTGGTTTAGTTAATTAATCATGTGATTAAAGTTAAATTGAGATGTGACTATATGGGAACTAAATGGGTTTAGATAGTCCTTGTTTCTTTCTTTGTTTTAATTAGATTTGAATTTATTTTTGTAAGTGTACTTGTCCCCTTTAGTAAAAATCAAATTTGGTCTTAGTGCCCACTTTTGGATGCTTTTGGAACAAGTTAAACTTGTCCCATACTTCGTAAAAATTCCTACCAACTATATCTATCATGTAAGGGGTCAAAATTGTCCCTCATGATGTGTTTTTTAATGAAAAGGGGGCAATTAATGTCACCTTTTTACTTACCTTCTTTATTGTGTCCCTTGGAAGTATGGAGTGGATGTTTGTATGTGTAAATGGAACTTTTCATACCCATAGCCCACCCATTTAAGAGTCTTGGTATTTGTGTTTGACTTGTGAGTTTGATTTGTGGAGGAGTCATGTGGCAGCCTACAT
>JAHRHJ020003801.1:0-115268 GCA_019776745.2 Taxus chinensis | reverse complement strand
ATTTTCTCCATATCTTGTTGGTTTGTCTCACATCTTCCCCAATTCATATGACTCACGGATCACCGGATTCACAACCATTCACAAAAGCTAGCTGCTTGCTTCGTCTGTACTCTGGGCACAATGAGTTACCTGGTACTGTTTCGCAGTGCACATTTATTTTTCATCAGACCGAAGTGTCCTCCATTTTCCCTTTACATGTATCCTTGCTTGGGGCAGCATCATTAACCCTTGTCATTAATTCGAATAGGTTGGAACTGAAGCTTGATGATAAAAACATTATATTATGTTTCATCTGTTAGTTTACTTGTTTACTTTATTGTATTGCATTGCATTTTGTATATTGCATGGAGTTAGGCATATTTCACTTTCTTGTATTGCATTACATTTTGTATGTTGCATGGAGTTCATGTTTTCAGCAATGGACAATTTTTCGTAGTATGGATTTTCATGTCATTCTACTTTTGTCGTATGCTTATATTTTTCATAAGGACTGATGATGTAGATTTTATGGTAATATGATGACATCAAAATTGTTCCAATACACAGTGGCTAGAAGCTAAGCTCTTCTCTCCCCTCCTCCATATTTCTTCTACATCATTTTCTTCTTGCCCCTCATCTTTTGTCTCACTAGGGCATCCTGCCTCCTCCCATTCTTCTATCTATATCTCACCTTTTTCAATCGTCAATCGACTTCTTTCATCACCCCATCGACACTTGAGGGGGCATCTCTCCCTCCTACTAATTTTTCTTCTATCCCTTCTAAAATTTTCTTCCGTTCACTATCTTTGAAGTGGTGTCACTTACGCCACCCCAAAGAGGGGCAAATGTAGACACCTATAATTACGCCTAAGCAATTTAAATACTTAAATTGCACTAATTATCCGCTTTCTCACAAATCGACGAAATATCATCAAAAGCACTCATATTCCCTCTTGTTGTCATTAATTAATTACAATACGCTAATTAATTAAGTCACCTTTCCAGCTAACAACCTAATTAATGACCTTCTATTAATTAACTAAATACCCCGTTTTAATGCCAGATTAATTAATTATTTTAATTAATCAGTGTCCACCTTCATTATAATTAATAAATGACCATATTACTAATTAAGTACTTTAATCCCATCTTTTATTGGCCTAAATCATACTAATATTCCATTAATTAAATGAGCTTACAATACCTAGCTAGTTGAAATCACTATTTGATTCCTTAAAATTCCCCCAACTCCCATGACTTTTACAAGCATAATATTGGCATACCCTTCTAAAGTAAGGTTGGGACCTTTAATGGAAGCAACCTTATCCCTTTTTAATTCATAATTTTACCTTTAATCCCCACATTAAAGGGATGAAGTAATTCCTCTTTCACTGGGCTATATAAAAATCCCTCCATTCTACCTTTTATACCTACACCTAAAGTTCTCAATAGACAAGGAGGAAAGCACATAAAAGCAACCTAATGCATCCTTCCCAAGACATACCTGCTTCTCGTGAAGTTCCATCCTCCATTTCTTGAAAGAGCTAATGGCAAAAATGAGAAAACTCCTCAAGCTTGGTTGATTGGAGAGAGATATCGAAACATGGCTTTTCCATTTATGAAGAGATTGTCATTGGACTTCACTTAAGCTCCCCTTTAATCAACTGCTCATGGCTTGCAATTTAGGTGCACAGAGATTCAACAAATCAGTCCAAGAAAAATAGAGTCTTCATGCATTTACAGGTGTGAGTTCTGATTAGATTCAAATGCTTTGTATGTAATGTTTAAAGGGTATGGACTTGTATTATCTTGATGTCATCATGCATGGTGCACATTTCCCATTTTTAACTAAGAATAGGAAGCTATTTTTAGGTGGTATCTTTCATTTCTTTAAGTTTGGTTTCTCAATTTTTAGAAACACTTGCACATTTGTCCCAATTTCCTTTTGGCAAAGGAATTCATGGAGTTCAGATTTTCCATTTAAATTGCAATACAATTCCTACTGTCTATTCAATGGGTAATTTGCATTGTATTAATATGACACCAAGTGCAATAAAACATCTTTTTGATCAATTTTAGATCCTTTCTTGTGACTGCTTTTGAACATCTTACCTTTCATTTAAATCTGCTTATGCCTGTACTTTCATTGAACTCGTAGTATTTTAGTTGTTCGACCTCGTATGCATTGAAATCACAATGATCCATTCCTGGTGATGCCCACTCTACCTTTTATCTTAGTACTGTGCAATCAGACTTCGTATTCCTCGTATTTATCCCTACAACGAATTAATGGTAAAACTGGTAGAACTAGGTTTAGTCTTAGGTCCTTGTTTCCACGTATGCACCTAACAAAGAGGAATAGGAACCATCCTTTAATCTGGAGAGTTTTCCCATTTACAAAGTCTATTACTACGTCATTGGGGAAAGGCTCACTTAAACTTGAGCAATGTATATGTGATTCACACCATTTTGATTATTTGATTACTACATGTTACCTGTATTTTATTCAAAATTGATTTAATGACTTCATTTTTGGGTGCTATGGTGTTGCATTACACCTTTATATGCCTTTTAGTACCTATGACTAGTGGATATTAAGATGAATTTGGTTCTACTTAAACCAAACCAACATGATTGGGCAATATCAATGATTTTTTATGGAAAGTTTCCATTTCTCCAAGTAATCCTCAAATTCAAGATGAAGTTACTTTGTAGAATTTCCTGGAACGATTTGTGACTATTTGTACTGTGTTATTCTAAACTCTTTAGTGCAGACTTGTTACAAATTTGTTGAAATCCTCTACCTTAATGCCTTGATATATCATACAATGAATCCCTATTCAAAGAATTTCTCTTAGAAAATCCAACATAAAATTTGGAAGATCAAACTCCTCCTGTTCTGATCCATGATGACTGTTGTGACTACCAAGTTGATCTTGTAATTTTCACTCTCCATTGCAACAAGTATTCCTGTGTTGAAGGATAGATGATGGAGAAAAAAAGGTAATTCCCTAGTTCAATTTTGTACTTCTTTTCACCAATGCTATCCTAAATCTGATTAAGTACTTCAACCTTCATTATCCGAGTGTGCGCAAGGATTCTTCTTCTTCCAGTTATCAATTATTACTAAATTTGTAATTTTACTCACTCATTTTGAATTACTTGCTTTGCTCAAACATATCAAGTTTCAGTGAATGGAAAATCATCTAAAGTATTGAGTAGCTTATTTGGAAAGATAAAGTGGTTTAAACAGAATTTCATATTTTCTTAGATTTGACTTTCTTGCAAACTCCAGACCTCTGAAATTGAATTCTCTTTGTCTATAGCAAGGCACATCAAGAATGGTTGTTTCAACATTTTTGTGAGGAGTTATTTTAGTGAACCAATGCATTTACAATGTATGTTGTAAGCTCTAAACATGCGGTTGTAATGATGCTATCAACCATTCCATGTGAGACATCCTACAACACTTAGGATCATTTCTTCCTTTTACTTGCACAAAGATTTCATCCTCTTCTTTGGATATGAACTAATGTATCGACGACTGACTATATAAAACTTGTGAGGATCATTCATTTTATGAAAATAAGCAGGAGTTCAATTTTTAATACTGGAGTCACTGTGAAATAAGGGGTGCATTGTTCATCCAATACCTAGGCCTTAGAATGGGCCCCACAAACTCATTTTTCACTAACTTTTCTTGAACTTAACCTTTGGAAGCTCCATTGATCAATGGTTAGATATGAAGGTAGGGATGATTTGATATCTTCATAGCCCACTCTTTCAAGTTTCAAACTCCTATTAATATAGGCTCTTGGATTTTTCTTCCCATGCTTAATTGTATATTGGTGATGCCATTATAAACCTTGTTTAAAAGGTTTGGGAATGCAAAAGGGTTGGGTTGTGGATTTTTTGACTATCCCCCACACTGTTAACATGGTAGAAAGAAAGGTTTAATTTCTTCTTTTTATGGAAGAGATGGACATATAGAAAATTTGGTGAACATGGCATTGAAAGAAGGTGGGAATGCAAGGGAAGAAGACCTAATAGAAATGGAATATCACAACTGGGGCAGCATGTCAGAGAGTTACAGAAATGAGGTTTAATTTGAAACTGGTGGGTTGGGGAATGGACCAAAGTTAGAGATATGATGGTAATGACATCCTTTTCCCTATTGATAAAGGTTTTCTTAATTAGATTCAAAGCCTCTCTCTTTTTGAACACTCTTCAACATGAGTTGAATGTTTGAGATGTCTAAAATTAGCTTTTCTTGAGGTCAAACAACTGTGACTTGAGTGATAGCATGAAAGCCCTGGATATGGAATTTTGAAACCAATATGGGCTTTCTTCCAAAATGAAACCTGCATTATTTATGACATGCTCATGCACAACATACTTTGAACAAATGAAGAGGCAAAAATGTAAAATAGAAATCAAAATTTTGGTAGGAAAGAGCTCCATAAAGCTGCATATGCTTAGACCATTCAATCAAAAGAAGGTATGACATCCATTGGAGCTATAACCAAATCTTCATGGAAAAACATAATGGTGGATAACCAAACCGATTAACATATTTCTCTTATGGATATACATATTAGAAATTGAGAGAGTCCAACCCTTGGTACATAATGAGATATTTTCCAAGGGGTGGAAAAAGGGAGATAGGTGAATTTGCAATGGTACTAATGTTTCTACAAATGGGAATCATGATGGAAATTATGATGTTTGCAATACTTCATGGAAAACCATGAAAGTGGAAAGAAAAACTAATGAAAATGGGTGGAATTAAAGGTATGTAACTCTAAAACAAGGTTGTTTTGGGTCCTGTAGGACAAAACATCTGCCATGATTTCTTATAGTGTGCATCCAAAGGCTAAATTTCAAACGACATCACCATATTTGTTCCCTCCATGAATTGTAGTGGGACTTTTGACTTCCAACCTGCTCCCAATATATGTGTTTTTGCCAAAACATTTTTTATACCAAAGGTAACACCCTAATATTTGTTTCATCTAATGCCACCTAATGCATCTCAAATTCAGAAGTGTTTCTTTGACCTCTTGAAACTAATTGTGGAAATCTCTCTGATAATGTAGCTCACATATTTGCTTTAATTAGATGACCTAATCATTTTCATCAGTCTATAGTCCATCTGAAAATTAATCCCCCTACTCAGTGTGAACCCCTTCACATATGGAACCACAAGCTCATCACCCTCTTCACCTCCTCATGTGAGAGACATTCAAATAGTTTTTAATCATCTCCTTGATCTTCTTCAAGCATAGGTTTTCAGATCCTACGATTCCCTGGCACACACATTGTTCTGTATCATACATGTGGGCACCAACTTCATAGCATTGACATGCTTTGGTCTCAGTGAATACATAAGGTGCAGAGTACCCTTTTCCTTCGGGAACAGGACACACTGTCACATGTCACTTAATCGCTTGGGGGGTCCATGCATCTTCTTACTGTAGACACATTGAGGAATCATGGAACTTGGGTACATTTCTAGGTCCTAATCACATACTAATATTCACATGATTCCTAAGTGAGAAAACTAGCAATTGAAAACTATCTTTGGCCTTTTGTATCTGTTTCTTATTTCCATTTGGCCTTCTACACCCTACAACCCAGTCGAGTAAACTTTATTGCTTTATCTTTCATGATTCTAGACACCTGCACGCCTAAGACACGATGCCAGTGCCCAGGTGCCCTCATCCTTTTGGGTGCCCCTGACCCTCTTTACTTTACTCACTCTTTTTGGGCATCTTTTATCTTTTGGGCATCTTATTTTCTTATGGGTTCGGCCTTCTAGTTGTCAATTGTAAAATTTTGAACCAAGGGAATCATATAAATACAAAGCTATGTGACCATAATAAAGGACCAAGCTCTAAGCATCTATTATCATCACCTAAGGTTGCATCCAAAGGCATTCTAAGAGCATCAAATGCATCCATCTAGCACTCACTCAAGGGAAAAGGGACTACATTTTATACATACACACATAGGAAGGGAAGTTCATTTTTCCATCCACACATCTACTTACATTGGTACATCTAGCTATTTCCCGCTATCACACACACTTGTGCAAGGGATTCCTAGGGCATAATTATATCACACAATGCACAAGAACTACATGGAGTCTAAGATGTAGTGTAATGCTTGGTTGTAAGTTCACTCAGTTGGGTGACCACCATGGTTAGTCCAATCCCCATATTACATATTTTCGTTTTTGGGATTTGATGTAGTTTGAGGGTTTTGTAGGTCATTTTCTCTTTACAGGTTATAAGGTGAATTATGTGAAATCATCCAACAACATACAAGAGACCAAAAGTGACTATTAATGACAAACTTGCAACACCAAAAAAACTTTTCCGAGCTCCTTTGTAGTCATAGGCACTTAACAGAGGACTCCAGTGCACTAGAGTACCCTTGACCTAGATCTAGTCACCCTGGTCCGGGATTCTAATAGTTCCAAATTTTATTGGTGCATATTGCGACAATCTACCCTTCTTGTTTATTAGTTTCTCAAGTCTGCACAGTCTCAACATTAGACATGCCAATCAACTAAGTCCTTCACTCTCTTCTCTTGTACCTAGGGTTTCATATTTATTAGCTTATTTTCTTTGTGTCATCTTCCAATAGTAACATTATTTATCATAGTTTACTTTGTTACTAAATTAGGGTTTATCAAAAATTTATTTTTGTTAAATCATTTGGTGAACCCATCTTGATTCAAAACTAACTCTTAGCTTCTAGACTTTTGTGACTTTTTTATCATGGCTCAATCTTCTTTCATGGCTTTACTGAAGAACAATCTTCAAATTTCAATATCATCGATTGCTAAACATCATCCAAACATCTATGATCTTGATCTTATTCATTACTCGTAAGGAGGCCACCAATCTAGACAAGCTTAATGTACATCTTACCGCTTCTATGCCTATTATTACTCAAAGTAATTTCCATCCTTCTATCTTCTTTTCGATGTATCTATTAGTCCTAATCACTTTTCAATCCATTTTCTCAATCATTGGAAAGATCTCCATTCCATTTGACACTCAAGACCTAAAATCTCTCTATCAGGATCTCATGATCAAATCCTCAATGCTTCATGCAAACTAACTTCTTAAGTGCATCTCCATCTCTTGATTTAGTGAACCACTCCTTCTTTGATTCCACCTTACTCCTACTCCTTTGCACATCCTCCATTTCACACTTATGCACTTCCTCCAAACTTCATCACTCCTAAGATACCCACCTTCAATGGCCATTGTGATCCTCAAGAGCATCTCCAAGATTTTCATGTGCATGTCTAGATTATGTAGATGATCATACTTTACTAGCAAAGATGTCTTTCCTAGAAGCCTTCCAAGATTATGTTATATGTTGGTTCTATGATCTACATGTCCATTTGGTAACATCATTTACGCATTTAGCATGATGCTTTTCTCACTCATTTTTCAATCAATATCGGTTCTAAGATATCATATGCTCAACTTGCACAAATCAAACAAGGATCTAATGAGCATCTAGTGGATTATGTATTACGATATAAGAACAACTTAACTAAGATGTCTAATGTACTCACAGACTCTCAACTGCAAGATATTTTTTTCCAAAGTCTCTTAACACCATTACAAGAGAGTTTCATCTTTGATACATCTCCATCATTTGATCAAATATGTCATACTCTTGAGCTACATGAAAGAAAATTAATCTCTATGGGAAAGATTAAATATCATGATCAAGGTCTCATAAATCTAATCAGTTTCAAAGAAAATCAATTTCAAGCCATCTCTAATCCCATTGAAGAAAAAGCTAATGTTAACATTGTCTCTACTCCTGAAAATCTTCAATGAAAGCTTCCAAAGCGTACATTCACAAAATTTTCCTTGTGCTCCACATATTCTATTGCCAAACTTATTGAGAGAAATATTATTACACTTCCAACACACTGTTGAATCTTGATCCATCTCACCTAAGGGTTGCATAATTATAATGAAAAATGATTAGATGTGACTATCATCAATGTATTGGGCATTCTAACTGATCGATGTTTCAAACTTAGACATTTTCAATATCTTATTGAAAATGATGCAATCAAGCTCCTTGAGCCTTCAACATCTAAGTCGGTAAATGAAAATAAAAAGCTCAAAATATTCAATAATCCATTGCTTAAGAATGATAAGAAACCTTCCGATTCTTTAGCTAATCATACATATCATGTTGTGCCTCCTCCTTCATTAGGGGATCTTGATTTTCTAGTTTCTCATACTGATACATCTCCACCACTCATCACATTCTCTAATCACGATTATCATGATTACATTTTCTTCTAATACATTACATATTCAATGATTCTATTAGACCTCATGCTATTAATAATACAATGATTAATCCATTAGCTCTTATTGGTGTATACTCTATTGTAATCCTTATGGATATCAACTATCCGCTATCTCAAATTCAATATCTAATTGCCAAATCTTATGGCTTCATCAAGCTTCTAGTTACAGTTGGGCCTCTCACCATGCTTATGCAATTCACTATGGAATATGTTGTCAAAGATTATGACATGATCTTAGGTCTTCCTTGGCTCTGTGCACTCATGTTATTATTTCCATGAATCATCTGTGTCTAAAATTCATTCACAATAAGAAAGTTATCACTCTCAAAGGCGTTCCACCATCTGCATCAATGCCTCTACCTCCTCTTGAGGTTTCCCTCTCATTATCTATAACATATTAGGCCCCTAGGGCCTCTCAAATCTAAGGCATATTCTGCACTAGCTCACCTATTCGCACACAACCTACTCATTTCTCATCGGTCCACTAGTCCATCTTTTGGCCTAAGTCCCCTGGACTCGGGCAACCCCTTCACATAGGAATTCATCACCTTATCACACCTTATCGTCTCCTTCACATATGTGCTCATCACCTCCTCATGTCTCCTTCACATATGTTTTTCATCACCTCTAGGTCTAACTTCACATAGGTGTTCACCACCTCCTTTGTACGCACATATATTCACCTGATAGTCTCATACACCACCGATCTTAAAGCATGGTCACACACCTTTATCTCCTCAAACATCAAGGGAGGACCATTTCCTATCACTTTAGTTAGATAACTTACTCATTATCATACACTTGGGGGGCATTATGACTTCTCTTCCCCCCTTATAATCATTCTATGCATTCATGATATATCATTGTCTAACATTTGTGCTCATACGCTCTATGCTTTATAATTTCTATTTCTAAGAAATATTACACAACTTGATACACTTTGTATCGTCATTACCCTATGATGCACTCTCGTTCCATGATTCATACTTGACTGCTGAAGGTCTAAATCTGAAATGAACCTCACCAAATATGCTCTACGCTTTATGCTTCATTGATCTATCTTTCTAGTGAACACAATTCAAACCATTTCCTGATGACATAAGAACACTCTTGCTATATGGTTCATATGTTGACTATTGAATATCTTTTATAAATTAAAACTCATCTCATACTCAAGTTCACATTCACTCGAGGGGCATTTTATTGAAACTCATATCATTCACATTGCTATATTCCATTCCATTGATATCTCACAACTTCATTGCATTCCATATTGGTTCTCACAACATACATCTTGGTTGCACTTATACTAAGTTTGCATATACTACATGTTACACTTTTACATGTTAGATGAATATCTTGGTATGTCATTATTTTCTATATACACATGTGTGTTCACTTGTTCTTTAGTTGTGAATAAAAAGAATAATTTCTATAGATCTTTACACATAAATGATGCTTTGCACAATACCTCTTACCAGTCCCACTGAGGCTCCTGGGGGAATCTACATTTACTACTCTTACACATAAGAGGTGTTATTGTTTCATTTTTACTACTTTATTTTACTAGCACACTACTTTATCATTGATCTATACATGCTTTGACATACTCTTTATCTTTCTAACATGCTAATGGGTGCTTCATGTGCAACATTTTCTTGCATCAACTATTTTCCACCATGGTTGTCTGTACTTTTCTTTCTAACTAATTTGAGGATTGTATGGCATTATTTGTGGGCTATGCCTTTTGTCGTGTATGTACACTATATGCTTTTGGCCACTTCAACCTTGATTGTCTCATGACATTATGAGTGATGTCCCATGTATGAAACCCTCTTTTCATGGTCTCTCTTTTATACATACATTTTCTAGTTTCACTTCTTTTCTATGTCATGCTTGTTTATTTTTCTACTAGCACCATGCATCTAGCCACTTTGTTTTCATGTGCCTTGGTTTCTACCATGCACATTCCCTCCCCCTACAAGGAAATACAATTTGATCAACATCAGGTCCTCTCTTTGGGCCGCATTCTCCTAGCGAATTCAGATGTACCCCAAACAAGGGGGCATACATTGTGTGAATCATTCATCCCATACAAACAACTCAGAGCTTACAGTACATGCAGTTCAACACAAGAATAGAATAGGTTACAACTCACAAATGACCCAAAATCTGACTTGGGTCCTCAGTTCAACACAAAAAACCAACACCCAGATATAGAAACTAGTGCCTGGGTGCTCCTGACCTTTCTTGGGCACCTATGACCAAGGGGATAGTTAAAGTAATTTCTCATATCAACATAGTTTTCAATAATTCACAAAGAATTTTCACAGTACATGCACAATCCTTGAACAATCAAAATGCATTCCATCTCCATTTCTACACATGGAACAATATGAACAACTAAAAACTACAACACAGATCACATCAATTGTAGTGGTGTATAAATTTAGGAAGAATTCATGGAAGGAGAATAACACTAGACCTTTCTCCCCAACACTCTTCTATCATGGTGTGAGATCACCCAAAAAACTTACATTTGGCGTGAGATCACCCAAAAAACTCATTCTTGGCATGAGATCGCCCAAAAAAATCACTCTTGGCATGAGATCACCCAAAAAAATCGCTCTTCTACAACATTTTCAAGACATTTTCTATCCTTTTCACTCTTCACAGATCAGGTGCACACTTTCCTTTTACTACTTATTACACATTTTACATACTTTGGCAAATTTTCATAATACAAGACTTTGACTACTCTTTCGCTCTTCTTTTGTAGGTCCATCCTTAATACACAACAAGAATCAACCCTACATCAAAGCAAAAAATTACAACATGGTATGACACGATACACTTTCACCCCTAGGGTCACTTCCTCTTTCTTATTTTCCACACTTAATATTTTATCACTTCACACTTTCATTGTCTCCTCGGCACACTATCACCATCACACTCTACATGGTTATTAGGTACACATCTCTTATCTACTTTATGTTATCGAGTATTCACTCAACAACATAAAGTGGGGGAAATGTAGACACAAAATCATGCACTTGGGTACATTTCTAGGTCCTAATCACATACTACTATTCATATGATTCCTAAGTGAGAAAACTAGTAATTGACAACTATCTTTGGCCTTTTGTCTGTGTTTCTTATTTTCTATTTGGCCTTCTACACCCTACAACCTAGTCGATACTTTATTACTTTATCTTTCATGACTTTAGACACCAGCACCCAGATAGGATGAACGCCTAGGCACCCTCATCCCCTCTGGGTGCCCCTAACCTCTTTCTACTTTACTCGTTTTTTGGGATTCTTTTATCTTTTGGAATCATATTGTCTTATGGGTCGGAATTCTAGTTGTTAATTACGAAATTCAACCAAGGGAATCATATAAATACAAAGCTATGTGACCAAAATAAAGGACCAAGCTCTAAGCATCTATTATCATCACCTAAGGTTGCATCCAAAGGCATTCTAAGAGCATCAAAGGCATCCATCTAGCACTCATACAAGGGACAAGGGACTGAATTTTTTGCATACACTTCATAAGAAGGGAAGTTAATTTTTCCATCCACACATCTATTAACATTGGTACATCTAGCTATTTCCCGCTATCAATCACTTGTGCAAGGGCTTCCTAGGGAACAATTCTATCACACATGCACAAGAACTACATGGATTCTGAAATGTAATACAGTGCTTGGTTGTAATCTCACTCTATTGGGTGACCACCAGGGTCAGTCTGAATCCTCATTTTTCATATTTTATTTTTGGGATTTGATGTAGTTTGAGGGTTTTGGAGCTCTTTATATCTCTTTCAGGTTTTAGGTGCCCATTCGTCGATCATCCAATGACATATAATTGACCAAAAGTGACAACCAACGACATTTTTGTGACACTAGAAAAACTAGGTTCCAGCCATCTTCATTGAGCATTAAAGGAATTTATCTAGCTTTCATACAAGGGAAACACCCCTTGCCTATCTAAGTGCCCTTTCAAACACTTTAAAAGAAGGAGATTTTCATTTTTCCATCTATACAGTCTACTTATATTAGTTCTATCTATTTCCCACTATCACGCGCACTTGCGCAAGGGCTTCCTAGGACACGATTCTATCACACGCGCACAAGAACTACATGGAGTCTTGAACATGTAGTGCAATGCTTCGTTGTAAGCTTACTAAGTCGAGTGTACCATCGGGGTCAGTTTGAATCCTTGTGTAGCATTTTACATATTTACATTTTTGGGCTTTGATGTAGTTTGAGGTTTTGGAGGTAATTTATCTCTTTGCAAGTTTTGGGCACATTTGACGATCATCCAACAACATACAACTGACCAAAAGCGACAGACCAGCAACACTTGATGGGACACTATTTCAAAAATCCCCCAGATTTCAAGCTCTTGCACAGTCCATGAATCCTGATCCAGGCATCATCCGAAAGATCTAGAATTTTATTGTGCATGGTTGTGATTAGTCTGAGGCCTTCCTGTATTCTTAGTGAAACTAATAAAATCCCTAGTCTGCATAGTCCCAAATTGTTTGGATGGAATCAACTAATTCATAAACTCTCTATGTCTCTCTGTTACAAAACTTAGGGTTTCAAATTAATTAGCCAATTGTATTGTAGCAAATTGTGCTTTAATTGTTTATTTATCATATGTGACTTTGTAATAAGGGTTTTACTAAGGAAAAAATATATTTTTGTTAAATCATTAACAAGGAAGTTACAATTAATTGAAAAGATTTAGATGGAAAAATACCAGAAAGTGTCTATGGTAGGCACATTCCAAATATGTAATAGGACGTTATTTCCCTTTCTGGCTCATAGTCCCATATGCAAGTGTGAGTAACTTGAAATAGTTGGACATTGTAATATGTCAATATAGCCTATTTGATCGACTGGAATATAACCGTCATTATCACAAATGGTTGTTGATGTAAGCTGGAACGAATGATAAAGAGTTATCATAGCTAATTCGTCAAATTGAGAGAGTGGGGATAGTGAGTTAGAAGGTAAATGTATAATTTGTATTGTCAAGTAAGACATAAATTAGAAATCATGAGGTTTACAATATTGACTAATTTATAATGGTTCATCGTTCAACGGTGAAATATTTAGGTGCATTTCCGACACGGTGGAGGGAAAGGAAGAGAACTTGGTGGAGGTGGAGATGGGGACCGTGCAGGGGAGCTTAATGGATGAAGATTATCTTAGAAAAAAACTTAGTGTAGCAAGGAGAAGAGTGTTTTATTAAATCTTTTCCATAGATAAATGAATTTGTATGAAAAGTGTCAGAATGTAATTTTCACATGTATCATAGTTAATAGTTTTTCTTAAAATGAAGGGATAAATCAACCTTCTAAATTTCATAGATGCCTTAAATAATAATTGTATGCATGTTTT
This sequence comes from Taxus chinensis, assembly GCA_019776745.2. Taxonomy (NCBI): domain Eukaryota; kingdom Viridiplantae; phylum Streptophyta; class Pinopsida; order Cupressales; family Taxaceae; genus Taxus; species Taxus chinensis. The sequence goes on along the minus strand of JAHRHJ020003801.1, from coordinate 101,525 downwards.
GGGTAAAATGTAATCTACAAATTTTTTGATTCCTTTCCTTGTGCAAAGAAGGAAAGCATTCATATGTGCACTTTAGGACATTGTTAGAAATAAATGATGCTAACAAAAACATATTGTAAATATCATAATAAGTAATAATGGAGACCATAAGGCAAATGAGTATACCATTAGTATAGTTGATCTGGCAAGGGATACATGAAATTCTTTGAGTAATTGATCATTAGAATAACAAGACATGGATGAAGCTAGATAATGCTTGAGATGTAAATAAGTTCATTTCCAGTGCCATTAAACATCCAGAAACTAGGCATGATGAAGTCCTACAAAAGTGGAATTGTGAATCTTTTTAGGAATATTTCCATGCAAATGTTATTGTCAATTAAGCATAATAGGATTTAATTTCAAGGGTGAGGTATGAAATTGATTATTACAAGGTTCAAATAGGATGTATGAAGGATATAATATCATGTGAAGGAATGGTTAGGGGAAGTGAGAGGGTATTGTAGAGGTTAAGATACTTTCCATTGTGAGTGATTCAAGGAGTGTGATGAAGGAGGATTTTGTGAACACATGGAATAAGGAGAAGAAGTGGAAGATAAGTTGAAGAACATGGAATGCGTCTACAAGGGATGATCGATGTAGAATCAGGAGATATAATGCGAGGTGTAATGGTAGGAGTGGAATCATCATGAGAAACAATTTTCTTAGCAACTTAGAAGAAAGAGGAGTAGTAAATTCACATAAAATAGTCTTAAGTATAAGTAAGATCAGGTCTATAGAATTTTCATGATTTCCATATAATCTTATGTGATCACCATCAGTCAAATTTTCACAAGCAAGTATTTCATAAAGAGTATCATCAACATATCAATAAGTTTATAGGAGTAGCTAATGATCAAATTTATCATTGCAAGTATATTGGAAAAATTTCAAAAAAGGAAGAGTGAAGATAGAAGGACTTTACATTCATCTTGACTACAAGAAGAAACACGACAAGGATGCACATTTACATTTGGTCAACATGGAAGTGAAATTATTAATATCTAAACTGTCACAAGAAAGAACATGATCAAGAAAAGAATCTACAATAATGGCATCACGGTTATAATAGAGTAGAAGAAGGTGCAAGATTGGGTACCATAGAAGGTGTATGATGTAGGAACAAAGTTAAGAAGAAATCTTTTGTCAGGGTAGACTATGTCGAATAGTTTGAGTGTTGTTTGTATTATTAGGAAGAGTATTTTGGAAAGCAAGACAGTTTTTGAAAAGATGAAAGTATGAAGTTACATTTAGGGATTGTGATAAGGTCATCGTAAATTCAGATTTTGCATTTCAACATAATCAAAATAGGGTTGCAATGTCGTTCTATCGGTCATATTATGCTTGTGACGATGAATTGGACCTCTTTTTATCCATGAGGGTTTTTGGTCCTAGGGCAAGAAGTTTTAAAGAAGGGGAACCAAATGATTTAATACAAATAGAATTGAGTCTAGTGTTGGAGTAACTTTGATGCTTTTATTTGAATTTTGTAGAATGCTAGGAATTTTAGGGGTTGGCATAAATGTAAGTATATAGGAGTAGATTCAATTGCCTTAGTTGAAGGTTGTTCAAGTTTTGAAGAATTCATAGTAATTGTAAAGTAGAATATGGATATGAGATTAATTCTCATTAAATTTTCTGATAAAAAATAACCACAGTAACGATGTAAAACATGGGTGCCCAAGAGTGGACAAGGGTACTGTATGTCGGTGATATATTCCATGTTTGGTGACTGATAGAAAGCTGAGATTCTGATTACCTTCGTGTCGCTAGATGTTTTGTGTCTCTCAATTATGTTGTCAGATCATGGATATTTCTCTTTGATTTCACCTGAGGGTATTTGTAACCTGTAAGGTAAATGTAGACCTACAAAATCTCATTATGAACACATCAATCATAATGAAAAATACAATATGTGAAGTTTAGACTGACCCAAACGGTCACATGAAGAGTGAACTTATGACTAAGCGCTAGAAGCTACATTCCAAGAATCCATGTAGTTCACTTATGTTTATGATGTGAAATAGTGTCCTTAGGTTGATTCCCTCAAATGCCAATTAACACCAAGATAGCAGGATTGAAGCTAGATAAGATTCAAATCCGTGAAATGGAATTGAGAACTTCCCCTTTTTATGGAGTGTATGTGAAGTCCCTCTGATGGTAGTGATAGTATGTAGAAAGTGATTTCCCCTTATAATTTCCATCCAGAATAATAGAGTGTATGATGTGCTATATATATAAGATCTCTTGTTTGAATTTTGACTGTTAGTTAGTTAGATGGATGACTATGAGTTTGATGTTGTTGGTTTTTGAAATCTACAAATGCCGCTGGAAGAGGGTGGTATAATAAGTAAAAAAGAATCCTCATTGTCTTTTTTTTTTTCTCGGATGGACACATGTACTTAGGTGCTAGGGTCCCCTTAATGGGCACTAATGTTATGACCACTAAATAATGAATAATGTGAAAATAATGACAGAAAGGGATCCATGTGACCCCTTAACAGAATTGGGTATAGAAATTAAAGATGTGAGATAACAAGATGATAGAAACTATAAAAAAAGTGGATGGACAAAGGATTATATCATTAGTGAATACTTTTTTACTTAAGATCCATGCATATAAACAACATACTAATGACATAGTAAATAGTAATTTGTGCGTGATTTAATATAAATCAAATTATATCTAATGTCAGAGTAACTACTGTAGCTAATGATATATAAGTGATAAAATATAGTAAAATATAAAAAATAAGCATGAAATAATATGAAACCCTAAGAAAATGAGAGAGATAAATGACTTAGCCAGTTTTTGAGTGACCAAGAAGTGTTCTTGGCTGAAGAATCACCAAAAAAAAAATGAGAAGAGTGTTTTTAGGTCTCATTGGAGGTTCTGGAACTTAGAACTATGTAGGACAGGAGCACCCACAGGATGACAAGAGTTCCCGAGTGCTAATGAATGGATATGGGCTCTAGTGTCCACCAATATACTAAGGTTTTGATCCTTTTTGTGCAGGAGGATATTCACTATTGATCTTGTTTGTCACTCTAGTTTTGCTTCAATGTCGTTGATTATACCTGCAACCTAAAAAAAATTCTATCCATATATATACACAAACCACATCTAATCCTAAAAATAAATATACAGTATGTGGAGTCAAACTAACCCCGTCGATCACCCAAAGAGTGATATTAGTAGTGAGTGCTGCACTACATTTTAGACTCCATGTAGTTCTGTGTGAATGTATGTGTAATGATGCCTTAGGATACCCTTGTGCAAGTTGCACAATGATACCAGGATAGATTTAGAATGTAGAAAATGTATAAAATGTGTGACATGAAATAGAATAGACTTCCCCTCCTATGTTGTGTATGTAGATTGATGCATCCCTTGTCCCTTAAGTGAATGTGCTAGATGGATGCTTTGTAATGCTCTTGTGCCTTTGGATGCAAGTGTTAAACCATGTTGCATTGGTTGTTGTTGTCATTAATGTCACGTGGCATTGGTAGCAAATGAGGATTTAAATCTCATGAAGGTTGGTGCCTTCCCAATGGTGTTTTGTGTTCACAAAGAGGTCTCATGGTGTTTTCTTGAACATTAAGGATGGTTTCAGGGTGTTACATGCTTGGTTAGTGAGGTTGGTTCCCACTAGAGGTATGGAGATTCTTTGTGCTTGGCTCAGGTGTCCCAATTGTCTAAAATGGAGTTTCAAGGATGTGCAAGGGCTTCTAGGGTGATCATCAGGTCAGGTGTTGCAAGTCATAGTTGGAACTAGCCCATTTAGGCCTAGTTCTAGAGCCTAATGAGGTGTATGAGATCAAATAAAGCCATGAAAATCCTATGTAAGCATGGTAGGATCCTAGGAACACTGTCTAGAGCATTTATGAGTAGCTACATGTCATATTTCATCTTTTGGAGGTGAATTTGAGGTCTTCACTAGGACTTTCTTTGAGAACTAGTAGTGAAAGCATAGACAAATGAGATTGGTCTTGACTGTACGGGATCATTTATGAGAAATATAACTATGGATCATGTAGAGGAAGGTATTTTAGTGCTCTACATCAAGTTTCATGAAAATTTGAAGATAATTGTTGAAGATATTCAAGTTTTACTAAAAATGGGTAAAGAGAGAAGGGCTAAAATAGTGACATGTCTTCTTAGAATTAAAAAATTAACAATCCTTTTTCAGATAAATCACAAGAGGATTTTTTGAAGATAACTCCAAGATTGAACTTTTTTTCAAAAAATTTAAGGTCAAAAGGTGGAAGAATAATAAAGTTCTCTTCATTTTTCTATCACTTTTCATTCTCTCTCAAACCCTCTCTTGAAGTGATGGAAAGAAATGAGTTTTTTAGTCTCCAAATCACTTGTGAAAGTTGTGAAAACCTCTAAGGTTGTAGAAGGTCCTTATAGGTCAAAATGGTGGCATTTTTGTCTTCAAGCATGATTTTCCATACTGTAAATTTTTTCCCTATTTTGAAGAAAGTTGGTTACATATATCAACTTGTTTTGAAAGTTCCAAGATGAACCCCTGGTGTGGAAGATTTACAAGGTGTTACTTAGATGTATGGAAAATTTTGGGTAATTTTTGCTTAATTCATTTGTGTCATTCTTTCATTCCTCTCCTACTGCTAAAAGGACATTCAAACTAAACCAATCATAGGTGTTTGAAGAAGGATTTTTGTGTATAAGCATGATTTGAGGTGAAAAATGGTTGTGAACACCTTTTATAGGTCCAAGATGACTTATTGGAGCTCATATTTTCTCTGGTGAAGTGGTTTGAAGTCCTAATTTTCATTTCTCTTCAACTTGTCCTATATTCTAGTCAAGAAGACTGAGATGAGTTTGAGTTGTGCTTGAATTTCTCTTCAAACTCTGCATTCAAGTTTGTTAGAGGTGGTATAGGATATCTCTTTGAAGTTATTCCTTATGCAGGATTGGTCATGTGAGTGAAGTTTTTTTAGTAAGAATCCTCAAATTAAGATTATCCTGTGGTGCCTTAAGAAATAGTGCACACAGTCCCTGAAATGCCTACTTCTTCATGAAATACTTTTAAGTTGGTGATTTTTTAACATGGTAAGTGACAAAAAGAAAGGATCTTCTAAAAAATTGCCTTAGATTCTTTGGACAAAGGTTTTACACAAGTATCCAACATCTAATTATTGAAAGACTGGGTCTGTTTTTGATGACAATCAAGATGATAAGTGATTTGTGCCTCAAATCATGAAGTTCTCCATTCATCAAATGTAAAAGAAGGTTTGAAATCGTAAGATTCTCTAAAGTGAAGCCTTCCTACTAAGATTCTTGTAAAAAGTTGAATGAATGAAGTGTTGAAAGTCCTTCAAATATATGACTAGGGTTTTGTTTCATTAAAACCTAACTGATCCTAAGTCTTGAAGATCAAACATGAAGGTTGACCTTGTTGAGCATAGATATATACTTAGTGGTTAACATCATTTATTCATACTTGAAACATCCATTGAAGTTCATAAGGATGAATGTGGAAATTTCTTAAATTGTAACAAGTTGCTTCAAGTGCATGCTAAAACTTACTGTATAGTGTTTTTGTCTTAGTCATGTTTCCTATGAAGAAGAGTTGTTCCCATGCCTAGGTTCTTGATGGTTGTGAAGATGATCTAAAAAATTGTAAATGTTTCTTCATCCAATATTTGAAAATCTTAAATAGTTGAATACTTAACCTTTATTCATGTTAGCTTGAACACTTGATCCATCTTGACTGAATGTAAGACCAATGATTGTGAAGTTGAAGGTTTTGAAGAAATAGTGAATAAAGTGGTCCATACCCTATTTTGAGATTTCAAGAGAGTTAAAGAATGATCCTTTGAAATCTGGTTATTTTGTGATGAACACCTGTAGCTTAGATGTGAGTATTAAATCCTCTGAAAAATTCTCAAATTTCAAGATGTTCTTCAAACTAACACAAACACCTAATTATCTCAAGATCTATAATGCTCTAATGTAGTCTGAAAATTAAATGGATAAGGTATGAGAGTTATGAAGAGGAATATAAAATAAAGTTATAGGCTTTGGTAACGTTTACATGATATAACACCTAACACTCATTCTTAATGTGCCTCAAATTATTTTACTTGCCAAATATTGATACAAACTAATATGACAGTTACAAAATAATGTTAGAGGTCAGAAATCAATATGACATTTGTCAGATGGGTTTTAGAACTTCCTATTGACCATCAGTTGAATAAAGTGAATCTTGACAAGCCTCAAAAAACTGTTCCACTTGTAACTGAAATCAAATCTATTAGATGTAATCATTGCATTGAGGTAATTTTTATATGAAGTCATTTTCATCTCCTTGTACATATGGAAAAGTGAGCTAGTTGAAGAGTTAATATTGAAGTTGAAGGGAAAATTCATGTTATGAATCCTCTTGTTTATAAAAGATCATTTTTGTGTATAAAGTTGTTGTTGATGTTTTATGAGAGATGAGTGTAGTTTAAAAGGTGAAAGAGATGATATGTATTAAAACAAGTGAATGTTGTATGAAGATTTATGAGCTAATTTAGGATCACTATTTGTTGTTTTAGCAACTACGTCAAGTGAGTGATCAAAATTGTTGTAAATTCTAAGTTGAAGCTCAAAATTTGAAAGTAGGTGCTTTCATGAAAGTTTTAGCTTGCAATTAGTCAAGTAGGTGCTTGGTCTCATATTGAAGTTGGTGCTTCAGGTTGAGTTGGTGCTCAAAAAATTGTAACCTTTGTAATCATAGTGCATTGGTTAAGTGGGTTTTCTCCCATACTGGGTTTGCCACTTAAAACTTTGTCTCTCTATGTGTTGCGCTTATGCTGATTTCATGTGAATTGTGTGGTTAATTCTTCTCATATTAAGTTGAAAAAAATTGATTGGTTTCAAATTATACTAAAAAATTTGAATTGACACTAATTCACCCCCCTCTCAGTGTCCTAATTTCCAACAATTGGTATCAGATCTTGGTCCTTGTGTAGTGAGTTTAACTTCTCAAAGGAGATCCAGATAACTCAAAATGGCAAGCAATCAATCTCAAAGTGGTTTCTCTACCTTCAAGGCACCTCTCTTCAATGGATCCAATTATTCTTTTTGAAGTGTCAGAATGAAAACTTACCTCATGTCTCTTTGATTTGACATATGGAAATCAGTATGTTAGTGGCTACACATTCCAGCCACACCTCCTACTGATGTAACAGGAAAGAAGAGAGAGTGAAAACAATTCCAAAGCTATGAATGTAATTCTTATGTGGAATGGAAAAGGCTGAATTTATAAAATTCATGCATTGTACCACAGCCAAAGAGATTTGGGAAAATTGAATACCATATATGAAGGAGATAATAAGGTAAAATTAGCAAGTTACAGAACCTACATGAGCCAATTTGAGAGCTTAAAATGAAGGAAGGTGAAAGTATTGCATCTTACTTGCAAAGGGTAGATGAAGTGATAAACCTTATCAGAGGTTAGGAGAGAAAATAGAGGAGGTTTTGGTTGTCCAAAAGGTATTGAGATCCTTTTCTACTAAGTATGATTCCAAGGTGTCAGTTGTGGAAGAATCCAAAGACTTAAGCACTCTTAAAATGGATGAACTTCATGGTATTATGATTTCCTATGAAATGAGAACCAATTAATCAAAATCAGTCAAGAAAGAAGCAACATTCAAAAATAAGGAATCCCAAATAAGAAGAACAAATTGAATCTGATATGGATGGATGATGAGAAAATGAGAAGCCATGTTTGTAGGGAAGCTAAAGAGAGGGTCAAGAAAGAACAAGGGAAAGTTGGTACATTTTTCAAGTAAGAAAAAAAGTACAAGGAGTTTCAACTATGGCCAAGTTGGTCAAGAAAAAAGGAGATCATGATGAACATAATGAAGAAACCTATCACAAGAAAAAGATGAGATTCAAGAAACATAAAGGTAAGAAGAAGTACTTCAAGAACAAGAAGAAATTTCTATACCAAAGAAGAATCAAGTTCATTTGAATCTAGTGACTCCAGCAAATCTGAAAGTGAAGATGAAGGTATAAATCTGAGACTCTATTCATGGTTGTGGAAGTTACACTATTAGTGACTCAAAAGGTAAAATTCAGTTTGTATATGATAGCTCAGATGAGGAGGATGTAGGATGTGAACCTTGAAGTTGAGTTAATAAGTGATCTATAAGAATTAAAACATCAAAGAGATAAGAATCAAACATTGAAATTATGGGTGAAAGAGTAAGAAGGAAAAATCAGCCTTCTTGAGAAAAGACAAGACAATAATGATCAAGAACATGAAGACATGGTCAAGGAATTTGAGGCAAAAATTAAGTTGATTGAGGAATATTTCAAAACCAAGGAAGAAGAGCATCTAAAACTCAAGGCAGAGTTGGATCTAATAAAAAATCAATTAGATAAGACTTCAAGTAAGTATAAGGCCTACCAAAAATTTGATAAAAGCACAAATGATCTAGATGAACTCCTAAGCAAGTAAAGATCTTTCAATGAAAAACCTGGCCTAGGATTTAAGGAGGAACATAAGAATGATGAACCAATATGTAAGAAGGTAATCAAGACAACTCAAGACCCACCTAAAGAAAGGAATGTGATGTCAAGAATGTCAAGAAGAGATACAATTCAAGCAATAAATCAAATGCAATAAGGTATGCTCATTCCTTCTATGGATATTATTTTTCATGCAATATGTTTGGTCACAAAGCTTCAAAGTGTAGGAGACATGAAAAAGGTCATGGAAGACATCTCAATTCATATCATTTGAGAAATAAGAATGAGATGATTTGCTACAACTGTCAAAAGTATGGACATATAGCTAAATTATGCTATCAAAGACCTCCAAAGTAAAACAAGAAGGTGTACATTGTGAAATCAGATCCTACAAGTAAAAAGGAACAAGGTTTAATGTCCTAAACTACCTTTCATTCTCAAAGTGAAGGCATGGAATGGTACATAGACATAGTGGGTGATCAAGCCATACGACATGAAATAAGAGTAAGTTCATATCTCTAGAAGAAAATGCATTTAGGAACAGTGAGATTTGGTGATAATACATCAGCTAGCATTGTGGGAAAGGGTAAATAAGTCTTGACAATGGAAAGACTATCACTCAAAATGTTTTGTACGTTGAAGGTCTAAAACATAATCTTGAGTGTAAGTTAGATGTGTAAGAAGGATATAAATGTGGTGTTTCATGAAAAAGGATGTGACATAAGGAAGAAAAAATCAGGTAAGGTGGTTGGCAAGGCTAAAAGAACCAAGAAAAATATGTATGTTCCTAAAGGAGATCAACAAATAAAAGTGCTTCACTAGCAAGGTAGATGAGAGTTGGCTTTGGCACAAGAGATTAGGACATCTCAATTTTGACAATATTGTCAAAATAAGCTCCATGGGATGTGTAAGAAACATGCCTAAGATCACCAAACTAGCTGATAAACTTTGTAAAGCATGTCTTCATGGAAAAAAAACTAGGAGAAGTTTCAAATCAAAAGATTACTCTACTACAAGGCCTCTAGAGTTGATTCATACTGATCTTGTAGGACCAACCAGAACTGAAAGCATTCAAGGAGAGAGCTACTTCATGTTATTGATTGATGACTTCACAAGGATGACTTGGGTTTCCTTCCTCAAAGAGAAATCACAAGCACTAGAAAGGTTCAAGGCATTCAAAGCACTAGTGGAGAATGAGAAGAATGCAAAAATCAAGAGCTTGAGATCTGACAGAGGAGGAGAATTTTGGTCAAATGAATTTGATGAGTTTTGTGAGACTCATGGAATAAGAAGACAATTCTCAGCTGCAAGAACACCTCAACAAAATGGGGTAGTGGAGAGAAAGAATAGAACAATGCAAGAAATGGCTAGAACCGTGCTGAATGAATCAAAATAACTAGATGGATACTTGAGAGAGGAAGTTAGCATGGTATTATACATACTAAATAGATCTCAAATCAGAATCAACAACAATAATACACCCTATGATCTTTGGAGAGGAATACTTGTAAGTGTAAAACACCTAAGAGTGTTTGGAAGCAAGTGTTTTATCAAAAGAGATGATGACAATCTTGGTAAGTTTGACTCAAGGTGTGATGAAGGAATTTTCTTAGGCTACTCAACTATTAGTTCAACATATAGGTGCTAAAATAAGAGCCAACAAAATATATTAGAGAGAAATATGTACAATTGACGAATCTTATCTAAAGAATACCACAACTCATCCCAAGGAGAATCCACAAAGTAATAAAAAACTAGGATGATGATGAAATTGCAAAAGTTGATCAAGAAGAAGAATATGAAGATGAAGAAAGATGTGATTCAAAATCACCTTCAAGGCAAGGTTAAAAGGGATCATCCACTAAATCAATCATAGGAAACAAGGAAGATGGAATTCAAACAAAAGAAGGTTGAGAAATATACAAAATCAAGAAAACATTGCTATCATTTCAAAGATAGAACCAAAGAATGTTATGGAGGCTAGCAAGGAAAAATTGGATCAATGTAATGAATGAAGAAATGGACAAAATAGATAAAAATAAAACTTGGGAGCTTGTTCCCAGGCTAAATAACAAGAACATCATTGGAACCAAGTGGGTGTTTAGAAACAAGCTAATGAATGAAAGGTGAAGTTATAAGAAATAAGGAAAGGCTAGTTTGAAAAGGATATGCTCAGGTTGAAGGAGTTGATTTTGAGGAACAAAGTGGATTTTACAAACATTTTCTCATGTGGCTAGGATGGAGGCATTAGGATCTTCTTGGCATATGCAGGGTTTCAAAGTATATCAAATGGATGTAAAGTCAACATTCCTAAATGGGAACTTGAATGAGGAAGTCTACATTGAACAACCTGATGGATTTTTCTCTCACTGAGGAAAGGATTATGTTTGTAGGTTGAAGAAGGAATTATATGGTATTAAGTCAATCCCCTAGGGCTTGGTATAATAGGTTGAAAAGTACTTGGTTGATCAAGGATTCAGAAAAGGAGTAGTTGATAGAAATTTGTGAATAAAAGAGGAAGAAGGCCATTTGTTGCTTATTTTTTTCTATGTTGATGATATAATCTTTGGAAGTGATAGTGAGACTATGTCACATGGATTTTTAGAGGTCATGAAGAAGGAGTTTGAAATGTCAATGCTTGGAGAAATTTCATTCTTCCTAGGGCTGAAAATCAATCAATCCAAAGAAGGTATCTTCATATCACAGACAAAGTACATCATAGAGATACTCAAGAGATTTCAAAAGGAAAATTACATGCTAGTAAGAATCCAATGATTGTAGGATGAAAAATCATAAAGAAGACAACTCACCAAAGGTAAATTAGACCTCATATAGATCTATGATAGGAATATTTTTGTATTCAACTATATCTAGACCTGATATCATGCAGGAAGTTGGTTTGGTTGGAATATTTCAAGAAGATCCCAGGGAAATCCATCTCCAAGCTGTCAAAATAATATTCAGGTATCTCATGGGACCATGGAATATGGAATTTGGTATCCAAAATGCAATGAGTTTCAAATAAAATCCTTCACATATGTAGATTGGGTAGGAAACATTGATGATAAAAAGAGCACAACCAGTGGATCTTTCTTTTTAGGTAAGTTCCTTATGTCTTGGTTGAGTAAGAAAAAATGTCTTGTAGCACTTTCCACTTGTGAAGCTGAGTATGTAGTAATAACCATATGTTGTACTCAAGTGATGTGGATGAAGAAAACACTTGAAGACTATAAAATTGAAAATGAAGGTCCTATACCTCTATATTGTGATAGCACAAGTGCTATAAGTGTTTCCAAGAATCTAGTGTTGCACTCTAAGACAAAACACATACCAATCAAGTACCATTTCTTGAGGGAGCAAGTGAATGAGTAAAGAATTAAGCTTGAACATGTGTCAACAAAGGAAGAAGTAGCTGATAAAATGACCAAACCTCTACCAAAAGACAGTTTTTGAGTAGTTAAGATACAAATTGGGGGTAATCCCTTCCCCTAGAAGTTACTAAAGGTATTATATTATCACGAGGAGAAGCTCAAGTGCCACAGTTGATCCGGGAAGGCTCAAGATGTGTCTAGATATGGGGAGCTAGTTCACTAGTATAAACACCATACCAATCTGGTGTAGGCTACCTGGACTACCATTGCATTTTTGGGATCATGAAATTTTGCTAAATATTGCTAAATCCTTAGGTGCTCCTATCGGTCTGGATGGGCCTACGAGAAACAGATCCAGACTTTCTTTTGCTCATTTCTGCATCTTTTCTGAAATGGAACAGGAGTTACCGGAGCACATCATCTTGAAATCTAGATTTGGGATATGGACTAAAAAAATTGAGTTTGAAACTTTTCATTTGAGATGTAAACATTGTCATCACATAGGACACTCTGACAAAAGCTGTCCCAAGAAGAAGATCTCTACAATGGAAGCTGAACAGCCTGTGGAGGGCTCAGTTCTGAGCAAGGAATGTAGGGTTCCTAACACGAATAATTGGAATGAAGACAAAGCCCCTAGTCAGAAGGAGTTGGATTTCAATAGAAAGGGGAAAAAAGGGGTTTTAGAACTCAAATAAGGAAACCTCTGGTCTGGCGTCCCAAAATCTCAGCAGCAGCTTTGCCTGAAGCACCTAACAAAGAGGACTTGGAAAATCCTGTAAAGGTATCCATGGTGGTGAACGAGCAAGAAGGCTCTGTGAAGATTAATATAGTCCCTAATGATCAATTTCAGAGCAGTAAGGAAGCCGAGATAGATAATCATCTGTGCATCATTAAGGAAACATCGAACAAGGATGGTATGGTTTTTAAAGAATCTTTACAGAAAAGCACTCCTAGGGGAGATGGTAAATCATCTGCAGATATACCTCCTTGCTCCAGCAACAGATCAGTGGTTTCACCTACTTGCTACAGCACCAGAACAGCTGATACACACACACCTGACAGGATTCAGAAAGAGCATGAAGAGGGAGAAGTTATGCCTATCAAAGATGATGACGATCCAGATTCTAGATTCACAAAGATCATTTCAAAAAAGAAAAAAAAGAATGAAAGGATTTGAAATGATCCCAGAATCACTCTACAGTGATAAGAAAAAGAAAAAAGACAACTGGGATACCTCAACATCCAGAACAACTAGATCTTCTGCAAGACGACTAGTTGACTTTGGAGGAAGCACAAAAAGAGGAAGGCCCTCTAAAAAGGCTCTTAGATCTAAGAGAACTGAGAGAGACATTGCAGATGGCATTCAACGTCAGTTGAACCATCAGGAAATTCCAACTACCAATCATTCCAAATGAAGATTATTTCTTGGAACATCCGAGGCCTAAATGGAAACTCCAAACAGAGAATCATCAAGGAGTTACGGGATTCTAGTAATCCTAGTATTTTGATTCTGCAGGAAACTAAGATGAAAGCTAAGGCCCTTGAAACTAATAAAAAGAGTTTCTGGGATAACTCTGAAATGGCGGCTGTTGACTCCCAGGGAGCTTCTGGAGGACTGGCTACTCTTTGGGATAAAAGGCATTGTACTGGTACGGTTCTCAATGCTAGTACTAATCATCTTGCAATCAAATTTATTGCTATTGAGAATAATGGTGATTGGATCCTTTCTAACATATATGCCCCTAATACGGTTAGTGGAAGAAGAAAACTTTGGGCTGACCTTAAAACATTTAGAAACCAACATTGTTCAGCTAACTGGCTTATTATGGGGGATTTCAACTCTCCACTAAACCCAGGTGAAAAGTATGGAGGAATCTCCAGCTTTTCTACAGGTATGGAGGATTTTGCTGATTTTATTGCTGAACATAATCTCTTAGATGTGGATCTTCATGGAAATAAATACACTTGGAATAATAGAAGGTTGGGAAAGGAGTTTATCCAGGTGAGATTGGATAGAGCACTGATTTCAGCGAGCTGGATTCTCAGTCAAGACTTCCACCTCTCTTCCTTGCCCAGAGTTGGATCGGATCACAATCCGATTGCTTTAAATTTTCTCAATTGGACTAAACCCACCAGAAGCTCATTCAAATTTGAAAAGATGTGGATGGAGCATGACAATATCTATGACAAGATAAAAGAATGGTGGGGATGGAATGGTGAAGGCACTGCTCAATTTAGATTGGTTCAAAAGCTCAAAAATGTCAAAAAGCAAGTCAAAATCTGGAATAAAAGCGTTTTTGGCAATGTGTTTGATAATAAAAAGAAGTTAAAACAAAAACTTCAGGATCTGGAAATAAAAATGGATACTATGGGGAGATCGGCTGAAGACGAAGCTAATGAAAAGAATATTCTTTCAGAGTTGCATACGATCTGCAGCAGAGAGGAATCTTTATGGAGACTTAAATCTAGAGCTATTTGGCTTAAAGAGGGAGACAGGAATACGAAGTTCTTTCATATGACCACTTTGAAACACAGAGCCTGTAATAGGATCTTAGAAGTTTCTAAAAGTAACGGAAATATCATAAAAGATCCCAATAGCATCAAGAAAGAAGCGCTTGATTTCTATAAAAAGCTTCTTGAGGAGAGGAATATCATCAATTCTGAAGCTATTTCTTTTATGTTGGAGGCCATTCCCCAAGATAAAATTGAGGAACAGAAATTTAGAAATATCACCAAAGCGGTCACGCTTGAAGAGCTGCAAAAGGTTGTATTTGCTTTAGAGGGTGACAAGGCTCCTGGTCCGGATGGGTTCTCCATAAATTTTTTCCAGAAATTTTGGGAAATCTGTTCGAAGGATCTTCTCAGAGCGGTGAATGAATTTTATAGAACGGGAAATCTTTTGAAAGAGCTAAACAACACTCACATTGTGCTGGCCCCAAAAAAAATGGATGCTAAAGACTTCAAAGACTTCAGACCTATCAGCCTTGTGAATGCCATCTATAGAATTTTTACCAAAATTATTACTACTAGGCTTCAACTCATTATGAATGATCTAATCTCAAGGCAGCAGAGTGGCTTTATCAAAGGCAGGATTATACAAGACGGAGTGATTATGGTTCATGAGACCATACATTCTATGGAAAATAATAAAAAGGCAAATATGGCCCTCAAGCTTGATATGAATAAAGCCTTTGACAAGGTCTCTTGGGTTTTCCTTGACAAAGTCTTAACTAAATTTGGTTTTCCGGACAAATTTAGAAAAATTATTAAGGCTTGTATCTCTACGGCCAGATTCTCAGTGGTGGTTAATGGTGAGCCTGTGGGTTTTTTCACTAGCAGCAGAGGGCTTAGGCAAGGGGACCCTATCTCCCCCTTGCTCTTCATTCTTTTGGCTGATAGCCTTAGTAGAACAATTGACAAAGCAGTTAATGACGGTCTTTTAAATGGCTCTAAGCCCACTTCCATCAGTCAAGCTGTCTCCCATCAGCAATTTGCGGATGATACTATCCTCCTTCTTCTGGCGTCAGTCATTGAAGCCAAGGCTACCAAGGCTTTACTGCAGCTCTACGAATCTGCTTCTGGGCAAGAGATCAATTATGATAAAAGCTCCATCTTCTTTTTCAACACTCCTGAGGAAAGGCAACTTAAAATTGCTAAAATTCTGGGTTGTAAAATAAGTGCGCTTCCAGCCACTTACTTGGGCCTTCCTCTCGGCACTAGAAAAGTCTCTAGCAAGGTGTGGGATGATTTATTGGAGAGATTCCAAAAAAAAATGGCTGGTTGGAAAGGAGCCATTTTATCTAGTGCTGGTAAGTGCCTGCTCATTAAAAGTACTCTTCAAAATATGCCCATTTATGTCATGTCGCTCTACAAGATCCCCTCTTCCTTCAGAGATAAGATTGAAAGGATTCAGAAAAAAAATTTTATGGCAAGGCATGGAAGAGAAGTTCAAATTTCACTTAGTTGCTTGGGATAAGGTTTGCACCCCGAAGTTTATGGGAGGACTGGGTATAAAAGATATTGAGAAAATGAATGAGGCCCTCATTGCTAAAATGGGCTGGAGAATGCTATCTGAGAAACAACCCTGGATTGATTTAATCAAAGAAAAATACCTAAATCATCAAACTGTGTACTCTTTCCTGCAAGATGAGCACCTCCCCTATGGTTCCATCTTTTGGAACAATCTGGTTAAGAGCAGAAATTTCATTAAGCAGGGCAGTAAATGGAAAGTGGGGGATGGTTGGGACATAAACTTTTGGGATGATAATTGGTTTAATGGAAATCTCATGGATAGATTTGGGATTGTTAAGGACAGTCTTGTAAGCAAGTATGGCATTAAAATCAAGGACTATATTGAGGGAAATGGCACCAGCAAGAATTGGAAAAAACTTTCTGTGGAGAGAGATGATCTGATGCAAATTACTTCCTCCCTTCAAGATCAATTAGATCTTATTCCCTTAAGTCAACTGGATTCCAAGGATGAGCTGGTATGGAATAATTCCAATGATGGGAATTACTCTGTCAAAACTGGATATAATAATTTCTTCCACAGTAGTCAAACAGAGTTCAATTGGAATAAGATTTGGATGACTGAATTAACTCCTAAAATAATTTTTTTCCTTTGGCTGGCTATCAGAGGCAGGATTCTTACCACTGACAACCTGATGAGAAGAGGATTTATAATGCCTAATAGGTGTCATCTTTGTAAGAAATATTCTGAGGATATCAGTCATCTGTTCATTCATTGTGAGTATGCTACCAGAATATGGAGTTTTTCCCTCTCTAAATTTGAAGCTCTCTGGGTGGTGCCGAAGGATCTAAATCAGCTATGGACTCAATGGAACCCACCCTTTAGGCATTGTGTTGTCAAAAGGATCTGGAAGCTGGTTATCCCTCATTTAATCTGGAGGATATGGAAGGATAGAAATGATATTATCTTCAGAAATAAGAAGCAAAACTATAAACTTAGTATTGGTAAAATTTCTAATGGTATCAAAGAGAACATTGCTAGATTTAAACCCCCCAAGAACAAGAGATATCCAGAGAATGAAGAATATATCTTATCCAACTGGCAGATTGGAACCGTCAATAGCCGTAGCAATCCCGGGAATAGCATTGATAGATCTTTGATTAAATGGCATCCTCCTGATTTTAATTGGTTTAAGTTGAACTTTGATGGGGCCTCTAAGGGGAACCCTGGGATTGCGGCAGGGGGAGGAGCGATACGGGATCATAAAGGTAGTCTGATTGCTGCGTATGCTGGGAAAATGGGAATTCAAACCAATCATTTTGCCGAAGCATTATCTGCTTTATGGGGCCTGAGAATTGCCCAGACTCAAAATATCCAGAACCTCATTATTGAAGGGGACTCCCTGAATATCATTAATCTCCTTAAACAGTGCTCATCTCCAAGTTGGAGCATCAAGGATTTTATCTCAGAGTCCATAAGTATTTGTCAAACATTCAATAACATCAGGATCATGCATACTTACCGGGAGGGTAATAAATTGGCAGATGCACTGGCTAATTATGGCATTAATGTTAATCACATTGTTTGGGATAACAATAGCATCCCTAAGCAGCTTCAAAACAGCATTCATGCGGATTTCTATACGCACGCAATTTCTTGAGTTGAGTTATGATTATTGGGCGTGGATCAGTATCAATAAAACTCCCACACGTGTTGACTTAAAAACTATGATTATGCAAATCTTGTCGAATAATCAAGATAGTGTGAAGTATATGGGGAAGTTCAAGTGGAGTTACATTGATATGAAAATCACGCATGCGGGCAGCACTGTGCTTGCTAAAATTTGGATACAAGGCTCCACGGATACCGAAGACAGTAATAATGTAATTGATGATAGGGAGTGGGCTAGCAAAAAGGCCGTTATTCCCACATGTGAACTTCCACAGGCTCAGATCAGCAGGCACGCGGATGTTCGTGGGAAGAGCAACGGCTCTCATTTTCAACATTGTGCGGATTACAACAGTAAAAAGTAGACTGGCTTCAGCGCTCTCAAGGATTTTGGAATTTGTTGCAAACAGTTAAGCACAGTGAAGATGGGGGGTCCCCCTTGCCAAATTGAGCCTAGTGCGGACCCGGACTGGAAGGATAATGTAGAGCTATGGAATATACTCAGCAAGGGTGGCATCACCAACTTCATGGAGAAGGTTCAGGGCCATGATCAAAGCATCTCAGTGCGTTTTGCGAAGGATTGGAAGGAGCGAACTGTGGAATATGGGGGGCAGAAGATCTTGGTCAATGAGGAGCTTATTGCTGAAGCGACCGGCCTTGGCATGGAGGGCTACCATTTTTTTAACAAAAGGGTCGACAGAGATGCTGAAGAGAGGAGATTTGTGGAGGGATCTGAGAAGCTGATCTATGTTACCGCGGGCCTGCTTGTTAGCTCGATCCCTCCACCTTATGATGAGGTTACTCGCATGATGATACGATTCATTTCTTTGGAAGGGAGGTTTGTCACCGTACCTGCTAAGCACCTTATCTTTCTCAACCACTTCCGTAGGAATCACATGGTTTGTTTCCCCCATTATTTGCTGAACTCTCTTGAGCGCTCCATTTTGGAGTTTCAAAAGCATACCCGGGTGGTTCCTTTACACCAGGGGCTTATTTTGCTGCTGCATAAATTTTGTCTTCTTCGGTATCCTGGTCTCCCTTCCTCCCCTAGCTCAGTTCCCCCTCTGCCTGGTTTTCTGCTGCTGCTAGCCCCGTTTCTCCACTCTCTGCCCCCGCCACCGCTGCTGTCACCCCCCTGCCGGCCATCCAGGCTTCATCTTCCATTCCCCCTACTACTGCTCCCACCCCCCACTTTGCTTCCACCTCGGCCAGACCGGTCACCAGGTCCTCTAGAAGGCTTAACCTCGATACTCTTGCTGTGGGGAAGGGTCCTCATGAAATTGAAATTGCACATGACCTCCTGAATATTAGCAGTGCTAGTCCCCGGGATGTGCATATGGAGAGCTCTACAAAAAGGCTGGAAGCCTTAGAAGCTGATATGAAGCTATTGAAGGATGAGGTTAAGAACTTGGCAAAATAGAAAGGAAAGAGGAAGAAGGAGGAGGAGGTGGATATTGATAACAGCCAGATTGAATATATCTACAAGAAGCTGAACTCCTTAGACTCCCGTTTAGGGAAGGCCAAAACTCGTCATGATTACAATATGGCCATTTTTAGTGCGATTGAGGAGTTCATTGAGCAGCATGTCAGAAGTGTCTCCAATCTCAGCGGAGTTCCGGCAACACTTTGGGGCACTGATAAGGAAAGCAAAAGGACCATTGATCAGCTGGATAAGACTGACGCTGCCCACATGACAACTTTGGGAATGTTCAAATCCTGGAAGAACATCAAAACCAGCATCGACAAAGCTGCCAAGAAGTAGTTGTAGGTGCTTTAGCTGCTCTTGTTTGTTTTTTTGCTATTTTTTTGCGGTCTCTTTGCTGCTTTTTTGCAGAGTTTTTGTTGTTTTGTCTTGATGGGGTAGCTATTTTTTGGCTACTTTGGGCTTCATTGTCACACTTGGATTCTGATCCTTTTTTTCTGGTTTTCATTCCTATTCTGGCTCCTAGGCCCTCTTTTGTACACAAGGGTATAGTCCCTTTCAATAAACTATTTGCCAATAATATCATATCTGATAAATTAAAGTCAAAAACTATGACTAGATTTTTGTCAGAAGGTTGCTTTATTAATGCTTTCTTTCATGTTAATGGTTGTTGGATGTGTAACCTTTTTCATAGATGTCAAAGGGTGGAGATAATGTTGTTTGAAACAACAATTAATTTTGAAGATGTTGGTGTGCTTTTTATCAAATCAAGTTTTTTGAGGTTGTTGGTTTCATCAATGACAAAAGGGGATATTGTTTGAACCTAATTTCATGACTAAATGTTTTTTGTTATACATTGCTTTTGGGCACATACCTATTGATGGAAAATGTAGGATTACCCTCTATTGTCATGAAGGTTGGTGCCTTATCAATGAGGTTTATTGTACACAAAGTGGCTTCATGGTGTTTCCTTAAACATTCATGATGGGTTCAGGGTGTTACATGCTTGGTTAGTGTTGTTGGTGCCTACCGGAGGTATAAAATGTTTGGTGTACTTTGATCAGGTGTCCCATAGGTATGAAATGAGGTTTTAAGGATGTCCAAGGGCTTCTAGGGTGATCATTAAGTTAGGTGTTGCAATTCATAGTTGGAACTAACCCATTTAGGCCTAGTTTTAGAGCCTAATGAGGTGTATGAGGTCAAATAATGGCCATGAAAATATTATGTAAGAATGGGAGAGCATCTAGGAACACTTTATAGAGCATTTATGATAAATCTACATGGTCATATTTATCTCTTGGAGGAAAATTTGAGGTTTTCACTAGGAATTCCTTTGAGAACTAGCAAAAAAGGCATAGAAAAATGAGATATGTCTTGATTGTAAAATATCATTTATGAGCAATAAATATTTGGAACATGTAGAGGAAGGTGTTATAGTACTCTAGGTCAAGTTTCATGAAAATTTTAAGAATTTTGTTGGAGATATTCAAGTTTTAATAAAACTGGGTAAAGAGAGAAGGGATAAAATAGTGACCTTTCTTCTTAGCACTCATAAAAATTTGACAAGGATTATTCAGATAAATCATAAGAGGATTTTTTTAAGAGATTCAAAGAAATAATATTTTTAAAAAAACTGAGGTCAAATGGTTCCTCTTACAAGAAATTTATCTTCATTTTTCTATCACTGTTAAACCCTCACCAAACCCTCATCTTGAAGTGATAGGCAAAAAATGAGTTATTTATTCTCCAAATAACTTAATAAATCTATGAAAACCACTCAGGACTTGTAGAAGGATTCCTCTAGTCAAGGTGAAGGCATTTTTGTTTCTCAAGGATTGACTTTTCTGTACAGTTTTTCCATATTTTGAAAAATTTGTGCTATACAATCCTAATTTGAAAGTTCCAAGATGAATTCATGGTGGAAGAAGGTATGTGATGTGTTTACTTATGGGTCATGAAAATATTTGGGTAAGTTATTTGATGCATTTTGGTGTGAAAAATCAAACTTATTCTATCCTACCACCTTAAAGGCTAATCAAGCCTAAACCAGTCATGGTGTTTGAAGAAGAGTTTTGTGTATAAACATGTATATTCTAAGTTCAAAAATGTGAACATACTTTGTATGGTCCAAGATATTGATCATCTGATATTGTCTGGTGAAGAGGTAGTGAAGTTAAAATTTTCTTACAAATCTTCAAACTTGTTTATTTTCTAGTCAAGAAGATTGAAAAAAGTTAATGCTTGTGATTGTCATCTTCATAACTCTTATACATTGAAGTTGTTTATTTATGGTGTAAAGGTTATCCTTGAAGTATATATACAATGGTTGATCATGAGTGAAGGTTCAATGATAATATTCAAATTAAGAATAAAATTGGTGCCTTAAGAAGCATCAAACATCCGGTCTAAATGTTTGTTTCATGACTTGGAACTATTTTTTCAAATTTCTTTGTATTTAACCTGGTATTATAATAAAAATGAAATGGATATTCTATAAAGATATTGGCATTTGGGGCTTAGATATAGCTTTGGTGATAGAGGTTTTACATATTAATCCTCTTCTAAACTACTCTATTTGTCTTGTGACAAGAAGGACTAACCTTTGACCTTAAATCATGAAGTTATCCTATCAACAATGAAAAAGAAGGTTTGAATATGTAGTAAGAACATTTGATGAACCATGATTCTACAATTTTCTTGACATAAAAAAATGCAAATAAAGTGTTGAAAGTCTTCAAATATGTAACTAGGGTTTTGAATCATAAAACCATAACCAACACAAGTAAATCATAAGATCAAAATGACAATTTTTTATTATGGAGTGAAAGATAAAAACTTGGACATTAGGAAGTAAATGATATCTTATCTCTCTTGAAATATGTTATTGGTCATACATATAACTCTGATGTGTGGGCATTGAACTTTCTCAACCTTGAAGTTTATGCAACTTTGTTATGAAAAATATGCATACCCTTTGTCTCAGTGCATGTTTTATGAAGAAAAAGTGTTTCCTGTTTTTGATGATTTGGTTATCTAAAAGCTTTACAAATGCCTGGTTCTTTCCAAGTTTGAAAATGGTTAAATATTGTCACTTTATATCTTGGTCAAGATGTTCATCTATGAACTGATATGAAATCTCTATGACTATGTAATTGATAGTGTTTGAAGAAATGTTGAATAAAAGCTTCATACTCTATCATTAAGATAAAATCCAAGTCCTTGGTTTATTGATTGAAATGAACTCATGTAGAATACTTGGGTCATCATATAATTTTGAAAGATCTGTTTATAAATGATTTTCTATATCAAGACATGTTCACTAGCTAAATTTCTAGCACCTAATTATCTCATAGATGCTCAAATGAGACTTGAAGGCTAAGTTATGGAATTTCATGAGGGATTTTCAAGAGGATTTAAGGAAAGTTTTAAAGTTCTGATAAATTCTTACATTGATGGTACACACCTGACAGTGACATTTTGTGCTAAAGAAAAAAGTATCTCATTGAAGAAAATATCCAAATTTAAGAATTGTACAAGTTGATACACATAAGTCTGGAAGGAATATTATCAGTAGGTGAGTAATGTCAGGGGAGTTTAGAGACTTCCTATTTCTCATCATTTGACTTCATAAGAATGGATCCTTGGAAAGCCTAAATTATACAAGCAGTAAACTATGAATCTCAGTTAGATGTAATAATGACATCTAGAGAGGGTAGTTTATTATTGACAATCCAATTTCATTCCTTTGTACAGATTTCAAGTGAATTAGTGAAGAAAATGAATTTGAAGTTGAAGTTTCAAAGTCATGTTGTGAGTCTATTCTTGTTTATAAAAACCTCATTTTTGTATATGAATTTTTTGTTGATGTATGTGAGAGATGAGATTATAAGGTGAATAGAGATGATTATGTATTAAAACAAGTGTAATCAAAATCTGTGTATAAAGATTTATGAGCTAATATAGGATCACTATCTATTGTCTTAGAAACCTTGTTAAGCGAGTGATCAAAATTTGGAGTTAAGTTTGAGTTGAAGCTCAATAAGTTATGAAAGTAGGTGCTTTCATGCAAGTTTTAGATTTCATAAGAGTCAAGTAGGTGCTTGGTCTCATATTGAAGTTGGTGCTTCAGGTTGAGTTGGTGCTCAAAAAATTTGTAAGTATAGTGCATTGGTTAAGTGGGTTTTCTCCCATACTGGGTTTCCCACTTAAAATTTTTCTCTCTATGTGTTTTTCTTGTGAAGTTCATGTGAAATGTGTAGCAGATCTTCCATATTAAGTTGAAAAATTAATTGGTTTTGAATTGTACTAGAATGTTTGAATGGAACTATAATCACTTCCCCTTCTTGTTGTGTATACATAAAGAATGCAATCCTTGTTCCTTTGAGGATGATAGCTAATGGATGCCTTGAAGTCCTCTTGTGCCCTTTTTAATGAAAGCTTAGGTGATAGTATATAATATTTAATGTCCCTTGGTCCCTGATTTTGAAGTTGACATAACTATGTATTTATATGATTGACCCAAAAGTTTGAATTTCATAATTGACAACTAAAAGACCGAGCCAAAGTTGTAAAAGTGCAATAAGCAAAAGGGTCTCAAAAGAGAAGAAAGGTAAAGAGTGTATGGCAGAGGACATTAGTGTCCTAACTGGGTGCTAGTGTCTGAGTGTCATAAAAGCCATAAAATAGTCAAATAAAGTTACAAGGTTGTAGGGTGTGTAAAGCCAAATAAAGTATAGAAGACAAAGAAAAAGGCTGAAAGGATAGTTGTCAATTACTAGTTTTCTTGCTTAGGAATCATGTAAATATCTAGTATGATTTTAGGACCTAGAAATGTACCCAAGTGCATAGATTTTGTGTCTACATTTTCCCCCACTTTATGTTGTTGAGTGAATACTCATTTTTGCCCCATATACATAAAGTAGATAAAGATAGAAGACCTTATGATCATATAGATAAGAGTGTTGCCGATAGTGTGCAGAGTGGACAAGTGAAGCGTGAAGTGATCGCAATGTGAAGCGTGGAGACTAGGAAAGGGAAGTAGACCCTAGGGGTGAAGCGTATGCATAGTAGCTTGTCGTCAGAGCTTGATGTGAGTTGATTTTTGTTGTGTATTAAGGATGGACCTACAAAAGAAGAATGAAAAAGTAGTCAAAGTTTTGTATATGATAAATTAAAGTAACATGTGTATAAATAAGTAAAAGTGTGAAAGTATGTAAAAGGAAAGTTTACACCTAATGTATAAGAGTGTAAGAGATAGAGAATTGTCCTAATTTTCTTGGAGTTGCTGGATTCACATGTTTATGGTGAGGTTTTTGGGTGATCTCATGTTGAAAGTGATTTTTTTGGATGATCTCATGCCAAGAGAAGAGTTTTGGGGAGAGAGGTGTAGCTTTTATCTCCTTCCATGATGCTTCTTGAATAAGCAACACTGTAGATGGTATGCCCCTGATTTTTTCTAATTGTTCTGATTGTAATTGAAATGTGATTGATATAGTGATTTTTGTAACTGGAGGCTAGTGCTTGCTACTACAGAACTGATATAAAAACTACTGTGAAACTGTGTTGGAATGAGAAATTGACTTTTTTTACCCCTAGGACATTAGTTCCCAGGGGGGACATAAGTACCCACCACTACTGTCTAGGTCTGGGTGCTATTTTTGACTCTATGTTTTGGACCCAAGTCATATTTTGAGCCAATCTGTAACCATGTGCATGTGCTTATTCTATACTATGTTGATTTGTATTGTATCTTTGAGCTACTTTAGGGGTGATTTTTTCACCCAATAGATGCCCCCTTTTTTGGGGTCCATGTGACAATTGTAGGAGAATGTGGTCCAAATGAGAGGACCCTGACCTACTGATATGCATATCTGAATGTGGATACCTTCAGGGGGTAGGGGATGTGCATGGTAGAAACCAAGGCACATGAAAACAAGATAGGCTAGTAACAAGTGTTAGTAGTAAAATGAGCTAGCATGTAATAGAATATAATGTAACAAGTAAGTAGTGAAGACAAGATGGACCACAAAAAGTAGGGTTTCATACATGGGACATCACTTACAATGTCACAAGACAATCAGGGCCAAAGCGGCCAAAAGCATACAGTGATCAAACGAGACATAATAGGCATAGCCCACAAACAATAACATACAATAGGAAACAAGAAGTGACAGATGTCCATGGTTGTATAGATCCTACAAGGAAAATGCTACACATGAAACACCCATTAGAATGTTAGAAGATAAATAGTATGTCAAAGCATGTATAAATCAGTGAAAAGTAAGTGATAGTACTAGAAAAGTAGTAAATACTGAAACAATATAACCTATAATGTGTGAAGTATGTAGTAAAAAAAGTAGATGCCCCCAAAAGCCTCAGGTTGACTGGTAAGGGATTTGTGTTGAGCATCATGCATCATGTGTAAATTTATAAAAGATTTCCTACATTCACTTCTAAGATACCAAGTGAACGTGACATGTGTATATAGAAAAAGATAATGACATAATAAGTATCCGTACTAGAGTAGTAAACAAAGTGTAACATGTAAGTAGAATAAGCTAACAAGAGTAAATGTAACCAAGATATGCAAATGTTGTACGAGTGTGATGGTGTGATATTTAAGGTGTGAAGATGATAGGAGCAATGTTTCCCCCTAACAGATGTGCGTACGAGATGAGGTTCATTTATAAATGCTCCCTCAACAGTCAATAATGAACCATAGAACAAGAGTGTGTCATCGAAAAATGATGGTACAATGTGTTTACCAAAGGTTTAGGATTGGTGAGAAAGATGATGAGAAACATGAAGGCGTAAAGTGTAGTACATAGATATAGAGATAACTAGATAGTGATGTGAAGGGGGGATAATTAAGTGATGCCCCCAATAGTCAAGTGATGGAGATCCATGGCACTAGAGTGCGTGATCTAGATAATGATGTATGATGTAGTGTACTAGTAAAGTGAGTATGTGTATGAGAAGCTTAGACATGAAGTGTGGAAGCATGAAGTGGTAGGTAGTGAGACACTAGAGACAAGGTGATAGTGCTGGAAGGGGGAGGTTCAAAGAGGTTAGTGATGCCCCAAGTGTGCATGGTAGTGATGGAGATCTATGTTAGATGATGTAAGAGAGATATTGCCCCCGATGATTTGGAATGACGTAGGTTTGAAATGTATCATAAGAAAGTATATTGTTGTCACAATAAGAGGTAGAAGAAAGAGTAGGACAAGGTTATATTTTTGGTCGACAGGAGGAATTTCAAAGAGGTTAGCTATCATAGGGTGAATTGGTTGGTCATGTTTGGTTGATGGTTTATTATTTGTAATTTCTAACACTGTAAAGGAATTGATAGGAGGAGGTGATGGGGAATGGAATTTTAAAGGTGGTTGTTTAATTGTAATTGGTAACATTGTATGGAGGAATTGGTAGGAGGAGGTGATGTGGTATGAATTTTTAAAGGTGGTATGACATTGGGTTGGATATGCAACTCTTGACTTACTGAATAGAAGGAACATTAGTAATTATGGCATGATGCTCATTAGACATAGAGGGATCAGATTTGGGAGCCCAGTGGGATTTAGAAATTGGAGATGAGTATGTAGCAGAATGTTGTGTAGCAAATGAAATAAAACCCTAATGCTCAAGGTGCCCAAATTTTCATTTTAAAGCATAAAAATCATTGTCATGATGTCCATTAAGTTTGTGATAATTCTAAAATGGGTGAGCTTTGTATTTTTCAAGCTGATAAGGAGGGTAGTAATGAGGCTAGGTGGTAAGTTGATCAATTGGTGATTGAGGATCTCAGGAAGAGTATCATATTGCTTAGAATTTAGATCAACCTCGAGAGGTGCTGATAGCGGTAAGACTTGGAATTAAATTATATGAGCACATGTAGTAGACATATGATTAGGATGAGGTGTAGAATAATAACTAGCATGTTTCTCAGAATTAACCTTGATATGTTGGATTTTAGCTGTGAGGGATATAATGGTGGTTTCTATTGCTTGAAATTTATCTTGAAATAAATGATGTAAAGCTTAAATTGACTTGAAGAGGGGTTGATTGGTTGTGGTATGAGGAATGATAGGTTTTTTAAAGAGACAATAAAAAATGACACTTGTTATAGTCATGTAAATGTGCAACATGAAAATTCCTAATTTTCAAGCATGACAACAGGCCCCAATGTAAATTTTTTTGATTGTAAACCTTTCCATACACTCTCCAAGGTTAACCCATACCCTGTATCCAACCTATCCTACCCTATCAAGAGGTCATATGTGTTGTGTCAGTCTTATCCATAGGTGATTTAGGCAAAAAAGTTCATTCAAGTGCTTCTAAGATGGTACTTTGTAAGGAAGACATTTAAATAATCATAGGAAGGGCTATCATCAGCCTTTCTAAGAGAAGTGCACAACCTCTGGATAATTAAAGACCCAAATTAATCAAGGAGGTGTATTCAAGAGCTAATATCATTTTTAATATTATTTTGGAATATTTTTGAGAGATTTAAAAACCCACGAGTAGATTCATCAAAAGCGGGTTTCTAAGGCCAAAGGAACTTGCACCACCGAAGATCACTTGAGATTTGGGAGATGATTCTGGGAGATCCAAAATTATTTGTGAGCTAAATAAAATATAAATGGAAATAAATTTTAGTCCTTTACATGGTGGAAAATCATATTCATCCCAAACCCCATGCATTTTTCTAGGCAACTAATTCTTTTTAGGCACAACTGGTGATCCTAATAAAAAGGGAGTTTTTGAGAGGATTTCAGGAATAATAAAGACACGAGACCCATCCTATCCTTCTCAAAAGGTCATTTTTATTCATGTTCACATAAATAAGTGTGGAAAAATTCATTTGGGAGCTCAAGATGTGTTCATTTCTAGTTGCCGCCCAAGGTACATGTTCGATACTTAGCCAATTTTCTTTGGTACCACATGGTAACATGAGGCTGAGGCACATTCTTGTGCCCCCATTATCTCTTTTCAAGGGGATAAGGAAAATAAAAAATTACACCGCTCCCCTCTTAGGCTTCATGGTCACTCCACGTGACCCTGATGACTCCATTAGCCCCTTTGACCTATTTGATTAGGCCCCTCACCTACTCCTGCATGTGTGACACGTGTCACTTATGGGCTAAGGAAATTTTTTTCCCCTTATTATCCCTTTACAATGGGACAAAGGGGGAAAAGCTGTGCCCCTCTCAAGGTTGACAAAGCTATATAAGTGACACTTTGCCATTTTTTCATTCATTCCCCCACATTCCTCCATTTATACCAAAAGCTCAGGAAATTTTTTTCCAAATTCCTCCTCCATTTTTTTCTCTCTCTCATTCACTCCAAAATCTCCCCATGATCTCAACACTATGATTTTGCAAATAAAAAATAAAAAATCCATTCCAAAATGAAGGTGCACATGAAAACTAAAAAACTTCAAATCTAATTAACCAGAGCACGGATCGGCACGAGTTTTTTTACTTCCTTTCAAATTTTTAGAGGCCGTAAAATCATAGGTGATGCATTTCACATACACAGGGAGAAATTTTTGTAGTGAATGAATCCCAGTTTCCTAGCACCAAAATTTTAAAATTTTAATATCTTTCATTCCAAAGACCGGGTTGAGCCAAAAATTCAGAGGTGTAACAAACAAAAAAAAATCATATCAAAAAAACTAATTTCACCAAAATACGAGGCCCAAAAATCCATTTAATAAAAATAGTAAGATCCTACATAATAACTTACCATTTTTAGTAAGATCTCACAATGAGCATCCAAAAGGTGACCAAAGGTGAAAAAGTTGAAAATAGGGAAAAGTTTAATTTTTTAAATATGGTAAACTCCCATTCTAGGTATAGAAAGGTGCTAACAACAAGGATGAAATTAAAATCTACTCCTCTTTTTAATTCTTTGATAATTCATCTCTTAACAGAGGTAAGATATTCAAATTGCAAGAAAATTCCGGCCTTCACGGTTTCAATAAGCATAATGTGTATCAAAGGGAAAAATGCCAATCTCGGAAGCACATGTGAATCTATACCTAGCATTAAGTGGTGACCACATCTTTGGGGAATTTATTCATGAGATTGGTGATGAAGAGTTCATGCTTGTAGTGGGATGAAAGTTGGATTGCAACCCATATAGGTGGATTCCCAATTTCATTTCTCGGTGTATTTTAGGTAGTAGGAGCATCGTGGTTACAATGCCCAAGTAATTGTTCCAGTTTCTCATTAAGGTGCATAAGTAGAAGAAGAAATAAATAGTGACACTTTGTGTCTTAAAATGGTTGTTTCATGTTTGTAGAATATGAATTCTTCACTTTTTTCAATGGTGTACTCATCAGTGTTCATTATTTTCTTTCTCGATGTATACGGGAAAGTGAATCATTCCAAGATCAATCTTTGTTAGCAAAACACGATAGGGTCGGTTTTAATATTCATCTTCTTCGGGGCGGATATTCATGAGCAACACCCATGGTCATCAAGATAATATTTAAGAAGTGTTTCTAAACACTAGGTTTGAGGAGTCCCTACATCATCCAAAGGAGCCAACTTTCATCACCAAAAAAGTATTTAGAGTAAACTTCATCATTACATTAGAGCATTTCACCAGTTCGTCAGTGGAGGTGATCTTCATTGAAGGTGGAGGCATCTTCATTCATGTTAGGAGCTTCTTATCTCTTCCCTCCTCTCCTTCTCCCTCTTCCTTCTCTCTCCTTTCTAGTTATTCATTGGGCTTCATCATTATATTTTTTCCTACTCACTTAAGTGACCTATTTAAAAATTGTAAAAGTATTTTCTCAAAATTAGAAGAGAAATACTTAATTTGTCTTTTCTAATGGTATTTGAAAAGTCACAAGTGGAATATAGAACACAAAGAGTTATGTGAGGGAGGTGAGAGGATAATTCACATTACTATAAATTGGGATGGCTTCTCCATTCCAAAGGATCCTGAAAATTACATCCTAATTTTTTTGTTCTTTGTAGCAATAGTGGATTGTGATATGTTTTTGAACTTTGTATCACTAATGCACATGAAATAAAGGCTACATTTCTTCCATTTTCCTTTTTATTATATTCCTATACTTCTCTCTCTTATGCACTTTGAAAGAATAGTGATCCCAAAATATATTTGTATCTCTGATAGGTTGAATCTACGCACTTCATAACTAAGGTTTTTTCCGTCTCACTAAATAAGTTCATCATTTCTTTCTTCTATATTGAATGTTGAAATACTCTAGTTACTGGGTGTGAACTCTACAATTGGCCTACTCATGACATTAAATTTTCTTTCCTGACTTCTCTCCTTCCCCCTCATCATAGTGATTTCCTCCCTTGTACATCGTACAAGCACTTTGCCATAGGTTCAGTGGAGTGTCTCTGTGTGATCCCCGCCCTATTTGGCCAACCCATAATATTTATTTTAGGATTAGATTAGTTATATTCAATAATGGGAGATGTACTATTCAATGTAGAGGGGCGTATCCCTGTGAATGTTGGTAAAGACACCTAATTTTCCCAACTAAATTTTTTTCTCACCAATAATTTTTAGAGACCCCGCTGGGGAGATATTTTCCCTAGTGCACCCAAAAAATACAAAATAAGTATATCTTTAAAAAAATTAGATTTGAAAGAAGAATTATTTTTGAAGGTGACTTTGTCAAGGAATGAATCCCTGTCACATTCGTTTCCTGCAACACAATGAAGAGATTTCTAGATTGGAGTGAAGTACCAATGTGTGAAAGTGAAAAAGAAGAAGAGGATTATTGGGAAATGCAAAAATTTGATCAACCATAATTTTGGAACATCTCTTGTAAAGAAAAGAAATTTTAAAGAAAGAAGGCTCGTTTCATCTCCACAAAAAACTAGAAAAAAACTTTCCATAATGGAGAAAATTCTTGTTTGTGAAGATCACATCATCAAGTCATGGTGGTTAATGCGATCAATTTCCCCCATTGGAAAAATGGACAACTTGATTTTTTTTTTGACTTGGGCAGTTTCATGGGATCTTGGTAGAGAATATGAGGAATTCAGGTATTTTTTCATGTTTTGGAAACTTACAGTTGCTTTTCAGGGCTTAGAAGCATTTGGAAGAATTTATCTTCTCTCTAGGCTTTAGATCTAACACTTAGCCAAATTTGGGTAAAAAATTGACAAAAGTGGAAAAAAATGGCCTTGGGACACTTCTTCTCATCCTTTCCTAGCTCCTTAATTCATATTTGGCCTTACAGACTTAGAAATATTCAAGAAAATTGAGAAAAAAGGTCATTTACAATGTTATGCAGGTTTGGGAGGCACACAAGGAACAAGTTCCATAGGGCCTTAAGTTCTCTGAATCCCTGAAAATACCGAAATATAAAGGGTTTTAGGTGGGTATAGTGTAATGTGGGTAAATTAGGTCTCAATGGAACATGAGATACAAGTTCATTTGGGACCCCAATTCCCTGCATTCCTGATTCCTCCGAAATATTAAGGACAAGTTCCCATTGTACCCTTAGGACCTAATTTATCTGATTTACAAAGGAAAAAGGGGAATTTTAATGGTGGACTATTAGTAAAATCTAGGAATGTGTTCCTCTTGACCTCTTTAGATCCGTATTGCCATAAATTCCTCCTAGAAACTCCAAATTTCATAAAATTTATATCAATGAATTGTTTTTTCACGCTCTACATCATGGAATCCAGAAAATCAGATTTTGGAGGGAAATAATGGGTAAAAAATGAGAAAAATGTTTTGGGCTACATATGATTGCAAGCATGGTCATTTAATCATGGAGGAAACACATTTTCTTGAGCTCTAAGTTTATGTTAGCAACACAAATCCTGCCAAGTGTCAATCAACATTCACTAGCAATCATTTTTGAGCTTTTAGAAGGGCTTGTACCACCAAAAATGTGCTATGGAATTCTCTCTCTCTCTCTCTCTCTTTTCTCTCTGGGATCAATAAATGTAAGTACTAAGGCACATTTTTAGGGGGAATTTTCACGTAATGGAAATGTGTCAAAATTGTTCCAGAGTAGTGTTGAGTTACAAGCCTCTAATATGAGAATTCTGGATGAAGATCCTTTCCTTTATTTTACAATTGTAATGAATTGTGCATCCAATTAATCAATAAATCCATGTTTTTTAGCTATTATTTTCCCTAGTTGTGTTTTATTGTATTTTTATTTCCTATCATTGCACATTCCAGGTTTTTGTGATTTTATATTCTTCTTGTAGGTTCAAATCTATTGTGCTCCATGGAAATGATGTTGACAAATGAAGTTAGGGATTGTGTTACTTGTGTTTAAACTCTCTCTTTCCTATTCTTCATCTCATTTTCACTCATTTGGATGTTTTCACACCCCTTTTCTTGGTGCAATCACCTCTATAGCTTAGGATTTCCATTTTCATGCAATATATCTCTCTGGTTCCTTGGAAGCTTAGGATAAAAGTAGATAGAAAAATTTCCCTTCCAGTAGTAGTTTAGTAGTAAGATAAGGTAGAGGAAGCCAACCTTATCCAGAGGTTTGTCTCAGTTAGTAGTCACACAATTGAGAAACAATCTTGTATTACCCAAAAACACTAGTTTCTCATTCACATATTCAAGAACACAACCAAAGGGTGTTGTTTGTTAGTGATAACAGTTTCTAGCACACCTGGTGGGACAAAGATTTGAAGTTATATCTTTCACAGGTGTGTATCCTATCTACCTTAGTTCCTTCACTACATAACAGTTTCTAGCACATCTAATTGGAGTATTATTGAAAGATTATATTTCATAGGTGTGCAACCAAGTCCCTTTTGAAGGTATTCTATACACCTCCTTGTTTACAGCTTCATTTTAGCAATTTGATGTGTTTTTGTTGATTTTTCAGCCTTTAGAGGCATGCCTTCAGGCACATCAAGTGACAACTCCACTAATCCAAACAACCCATTTTCCAAGTTACAAACCTTTTCCCCTTCTACTTACATCTATTTCCATTCATTATTTCCTTCCATATCTTTCCATTTTATTCCATTCATGAAATTGTGCAATCATGACTTCATTACTTTCTTAGAATTCACATTTGCAGTAGTAATGCCATTCAGATCCACTCCATCATCTCAAAATATTTCAAGCTATTATCCCTCCAAATCAGTTTTATGATCAATCATTCAGAACAATCTCTGCATACCCCTATGAGCGAAATACATATCAGTTTATGTCATTCACCAAACTATGGAGATGTTAAGGAATAGGGTATGTAGACTAATGGTGGAAATCTTATACCTAAAGATGCTGAATTCCATAGGAAATATTCAAAGAATGGAGGCAAAGCATGGTGCATACCAATGAGCTATATGATAAGACAATGAAGGCATGTAAAATTGGTTGTAGGGTCCCTTATCCATGGGCTAGCCCTATACCAAGATGGTTTAGTCCTCAGTAGAAGATTGGGCAATTTATGACCGAAATGATGTATCAAACTTGCAGAGTGGGCTGAGTTAGATGGAGGCTCATGAATCTAGTGTTAGGAAACCCTGTCAATGGGGAAATCCTACACTACCATCTTACAATCCTCCCATTCCTCCTTCCCTAATGTATGCCATCTCAACCCAAGTTTCACATCCCTAGCTTTTTGTTACTGCCCCCCATTGAGAATTCACCTTCTCCATCTTCTTCCCTTCCATCTCACCTTCAATTCTCTACCCTCTTTTCTCCAAACCTCCATCT
Source organism: Taxus chinensis (assembly GCA_019776745.2). Classification (NCBI taxonomy): domain Eukaryota; kingdom Viridiplantae; phylum Streptophyta; class Pinopsida; order Cupressales; family Taxaceae; genus Taxus; species Taxus chinensis. The sequence continues at coordinate 67,872 of JAHRHJ020003801.1, read as the reverse complement.
CCTCTAAAAAAATCCAAACATTCCATTCCACCTCAAAATTGAAAAAATTAGTTGAAACCCAGCCCACCCCTCCTCTTGCATTCCCAAATCCATTTTGGGAAGAAACAAATTAGAAAATTAAAGAAGAGGGCAAGTAAGTTGAAGAGCCAGCAGAGAAGAACTTGTAAAAAATTTGAAGGAATGGGATACAAATTTTGATTCCAATAAAATACCACAACTATGGTTAAGCCTTCAATAGAGGTTGGGATTAAATAACACAAGGTAGAAGTCTAATTTTAAAGAGAAAACAAGCACGAGAGACAAATGATCAACAATCACTATGCTTTGAATGCAGTGTGTATGTTGGCAATATATTATTAGAGGTTGTTGATTCATCCCAACTTGTAGAATCAGACAGATGGAAGAGTGTTGCTCCAGATTTAGAAGAGTACAAGGAAGATGAGATCCAAGGGAAGTATGTTACAAATCTTGACAAAGAAGAGGCTGATTTCTTATTGATTTGGAGGATTGCATTGGTGAGGAAGAATCCATTTAAATCACTAATATTTCTTTTCCATCATTTGTCTTTCAAGATCTCATTAAGACCCCCTTGCAACAGAAAACTCCCAAAAACCTGCCATGGAGGAGATCATAGAATAGTTTTTTGCCCATATCATTTCTCAGGAGGAAGAAAAGATAATATGATGACACCATTTCTAAATCAGAAGTCATCATGGATAATGAGTATGAGTTTTCACACTTCTTTTTTGAAGGATAAAATCATAATACAAGTGTGGAGACAAATGTGTTTGTATAAGAACAACAAGAACAAAGCACAAATTAGTTTATAGACACCCAAGGAAAGGAAGAAAATGATCTGTATAGCTCCATCCATGGGGTTACAAATAAAGAAGATGGGAAAATTTAGAGGATCATCCCATTGGTTCCCAAATCCTCTTGCCCAATTAGGTATATGGCTAGTTTGGAGCCAAAGATGAAATTGCAACTAGTCATGCCCACTTCAGAACATGAGGATGAACTACAACATATGAAGGATCAACTGTAATACCTCTCAAATCTAAATGCAGAGCAACTAAAAGAGGTATTTTTTCTATTTCTAGTTGATACCTTGATGAAAAGGGTGAAAAATCAGCTCCTAGTCAAGTTTTCACTCTTGATAAAGGCCACATCCATTGCCAAATTAATAACATGGTACCAATTTTTGAGGAAAGGTAGCTACTTCTCCTTGCCAATCACATGATTTATGTGAGTTCCTTTTGCCTATGGTTAGAGTAGGGTTGTTTTCAGCAGAAGAAGTGCTTGTGCACACTTTACATGTTTCATTTGGAACATATATGTATTTTCATGTTTGTATATAGTTTAGGAATTTATTTTTCCTTACACAGTTCATTTCAGAACCAATCAACTAAGTTAGGAAATTTCCAATCTTCATTCAGAGACATGAAATCATTTCAGTGCATTTGGGAATTTTTTTAAAAATAGTTCCAAGTGCATTTGTCAAATCATCATGTGATCCAAGTTCTGCAATACTTCAACCTTGCCAAGAAATAAGTTCAATTCTTCATACTTAGTAGAAATAAAATTTTGGGACAACTTCAAATATTCATCCTTTGTCGTAACAAATCAATTGCATGGTGAAAAAAGTGAAATTGAGATTCAAAACAATTCTCCACTGGTATAAAACATTGATTCAGAAATTTTTTATTACCTTCAAGCTCATTTAAGTGATTCAAGTGGTCTCAGGGGTTTTGTTCTTCAATTCTATATCAATTTTCATTTTATCAGGTAGAATCCATGCCCAATGGATGCTTCAAGGCTATATATCTTTTAATCTAGCAAGTAGATTACCCATGGAGGTCATGTAATTGTTATCCATTTTTCCCCTTGGCAAAATAGACAACTTGAAAAAATTAGACTTGGGTAGTTTCATGGGATCTTGGTGGAGAATCCAAGGAATTAAGGTACTTTTTGAGGGCTTAGAACCATTTGGAAGCATTTCCCTTCTCTCTAGGCTTTAGATCCAACACTTAGCCAAATTTGAGTAAAAAATTGACAAAATTTGAAAAATGGCCTTAGGAAACTTCTTTTCATCCTTGCACAGCTCATCAATTTATATTTTACATTAAAGACTTAGAAAAAATAAAAAAATAAAGAAAAAAGGTCATTTACAGTGTTATGCGGGTTTTTTTGGGTATGGGAGGTACATAAGGAACAAGTTCCATAGGGCCTCGAGTTCTTCGAATCCCCAAAAAATGCCTAAATATAAAGGATTTTAGGCGGGTATAGTGTAATGTGGGTAAATTGGGTGCCATTGGAAACACTCTTGATTTATCTGAAATGCTAAGGGCCCATTGAGATGTGAGTATAAGGTGGTCGGCGGGCATAAGTTCTTCGGAGGCACATGTTCCCCACAAAAGCCATCGGGCCACAATGAAAAGAAGGAAAAATTAGTTAAGGGGTTAGTTTGTGCGGTTTCAGGATAAGTTTAAGGCATAAGGGCCCTAGATAAAACAAGTTCCTTGAGGGTCGAAGTTCCCTGCAAGGGCTTGGGAGCCATAATAAACCTAGAGTGGGTGCAAATAGTTAAGTGCAGGTGGTAGGATTATTGCATGCTCATGAGGTGTTAATTATTAATTAACCATATATTAATTATGCATTTCATATTTAATTATTTAATTAATGTTATTAATTAAATAATGTTAAAAATTGGTTTTATTAACCATATTTTTTTTAAGTAAACATTAGGGATGTTGTTATATTGTTTAACAATATTATTGTTGTGCTTCCCAGATGTAATATTTGGAAGCTAATGTATTTTAAATTTGTTGTTGCATTGTTGCAACTTCTCTTTTGTTTGTATCCTAGCTGTGTAATACACACACACACACACACACACACACATATATATTGTAGCTTGCTTATGTGTATGAGGTTGATTCTAATTAATACAATCTACAGGCTTACGTCCCTATTCTACATTTGGTACCAGAGCGAGAATCTGGACCCGTGAAGGAGTGGAAGAGAGAGCATAAGAGATAGAGGAGATTGGAGAAGTGTTTGCAGTATCTGAGAGCCTATGTAGCCTCCTAAAACCTCCCAACCCCATCCCTACCTCCTCACATCCTCTTGTTTGTTCCAGGTGTTTGGAACGTAAATTTTTTTTGCACTGGTGCACCCAGCACCAGGAAAAATTTGCTGCAGGTATTGAAATTTAAAATAATAAATTATTTTTTCCTCCCCATTAGGGGTTTTATCTCTAATATTAGAGATGTATTTAGTCACTGCTACATCTAGCAGTTTGCTGTATTTGGAGAAACCAAGATTGTTGTAGAGCTCCTAGCCAAGCTATATCTCTGTTTGATTACACCTTGCATAGGCGAGTTACGTTGATCCGAATTGAGGTGAGTTATTTTGAAGAGGAGCCATCTTCATTTGCAATGTGATATGGATATTGGGAAAGTTTTAAATTGATCAGAGTTATCACAGACCATGGGCACTCCTCCAACCACATAGACCGTGGTCACTCCTCGCAGCCCACAAGCCGTCCTCCATCGTAGCACCTGCAAACAACAAAATGGTCAGAAACAAAAACAATGGAGTATTTGTGGCATCAACCCCTGCAATCAAAGTCCAAGCCAACAATTTGAGATCACCTCCTCCCATTCTCAACCTGTAAAAAAAAAAGAACGGTGGATTATACAAAGCTGAGGAAAATAATACAAAGCAACATTGAATAAATATGGTCGAAATTAAAAAAAAAGGCAAAATTACTTTGCAATAGAAGATAAACAAGTAATAAAGGTGTCTCAGATCCAATTTTCATGGAGATAGACCTAAATCCAAATCCACCTCCTCCCATCAAATGCATTACCACGTGGATAGACACTCCCAGCATGCACCATGTTGCCATTTTGCAAAAGGTTAGTCAAAATTACATTTGTTTAAATACAATTTTGTTCATTCTATTTAACAAGTGCACAAGTGAGCCTAGTTGGATAAGTGGAAGTGACTTAGAAGTGGGAGGTGTGGGGTTTAAATCCCACCCCCAGCTTTTTTTTTCTAATTTAGCAGAATATTTGGTGGAACCGCTAACTTTAGCAGGAAATTCAAATTTAGTTATAACTAACTAAATTTAGCAAGGAAATCCCTAATTTAGGGTAAATTTTTTTCCCCCATTCAGCTTGTTTTTTCATTCTGGACATTTTTTTTGCTAAAGGAGGCCTATCCAGAAATTGCATTTTCAGCTATATTTTTGCAAATTTTTGACGTAGTGGGTCATTTTGGGCTCCGGAGGCCACCAGGGCCCCCAAAACAAAAAAATTGCATGCCATTCAATTTTTCCATATTTTTGAATGTAATTTGTATACTTCAGTATATTGTACTAATTTCATGTTGTCCATAGTCAACTGCAAACATTGTAACTACTCAGAAAACTGGTAGAATTGTTGTAATCAAAATAGTATAAAAATTGGTTCTAAAACACTCACGAGATCCTAGATCTCATTCACAATGTTTGGTATATACGGTGCCTCTGGGAAGCACTTACGGGTAAAGCCATTGTGACTACTACTGCACTTAACACCTAATATAGCTGCAACAATGTCATCTAGGCATCAACCCTTTAAATCGACGGGGAGTAATAAGGTCACAATGCACACACTATGAGCCATCCCATCCATCTGTGAATGATTACATGACATAAATCTGGACTGAGAAATTATCCAAGTATATAGAAAAGTTACGCGTGCGTATGAGGATATTTCTTTGAGCCGGTGTCAATAATCACATAGACCCCTTTCAGTACTGTCTTGGTACCACGTATTGAATTCTTTCATGTACGTTAATGCCTCTTTCACGTACCACTAGGTATATAGAAAGGGTGAGCTTCTTCCACATACCACAGGTATATCGGAAGGGCGCATATATAGAAAGGTTCGGTATATCAGACTGATGGTATATAGATTGGGAGACCTTATACCTAGAGTGATAAGAGCCAAACCCTGTCAGTGATCTTTGCAAAATGGGCACCAATGCCCCCAAATTTTTTCTTCTGGATTCACAACTACTCAGAGGAAACAACTATGCTGCATGGAAGACAAAAATCAAGACACAACTTGAGTTTGAAGAAATCTGGCCTGCTGTGAATGGTACTCTGACTAGATCAACTACTGATACAACACAACATTGGTAGTTTGATAAAGTAGATCAGAAGGCCAAACTCATCATCTTGTTTGGAGTGTCTGACGATGTGCAACCCCACATTCGAGATGCCAAAAAAGCCAAAGAAGCATGGGATAAGTTGAGCATAGTATATGAGGCCAAGAAAAAGAATGTTATACTAAATTTGTAGAGCTCAGTTACACACATTGAAGTTCAAGCAGAATGAAAAAATAGAAGCTTTCCTAAGAAGAGTTACAGAATTGAGGGCTTCACTTCTAGCCCTGGGAGAAGTGGTCACAGATGATGCTCTCATTCCCATTGTTCTGAGAGCACTCCCCTCTTCTTACCACATTTTTGTCACAACACTAAATGTGTCAGATACGACAGTTAGTTTTGACAAGTTGGTAAACCTACTGCAACAAGAGGAAGCCATGCACAATAAGGATGATGAAGAGGAGCAAAACTTTCTTCACATCAAAAATGGAAAGGAAAAGGTAAAGGAAAACCTAATTCCTATCAAAAGTCCCAAAATCAAAATCAGTATCAAGGGGATAGACAACAGAAGAAGCAATGTCCAATCTACAAAAGAGGACATGATTTAAAAGATTGTTGGTATAATACTTACAAGAAAGGTTCATCAAGCAACTCTAGACCTCAACACAAACAATCTTACAAGGGACATTCTAACTACAATCAAGGGTAGAAAAAGGGGAACTGGAAAAGAAGACCCCATAAGCAAGGAAATATTGCTGAGCAACAAGAACAGTTAGACAATGAAGACTACTTGTTCACTGCTCGATCAAGTGAACCATCCACGTCATCTAGTGATGTTTGGTATGTTGATTCAGGGGCCACTCGACACATGACCAGCCACAGAGACTGGTTTATTTCAATGAGGGACACACCATCAAAAAATCATGTTTCATTGGGAGATGATTCTTCATATACAGTTCAGGGGATTGGAAACATTTCTCTACCCCTTGGTTCACACAACTGTAGACTATCAGATGTCTTATATGTCCCTGGGTTGACAAAGAATCTACTTTCAGTCAGTCAACTCCTAGATCACAACCTAAAAATTGACTTTGATAGTCATTCTAGCAAGAAAACATGTTTGATTCAAGATAAATCAAGAGGCTCAAAAATAGTTGCAAAAGCCTCCAATGTGGGATGCATGTTCCAACTTGATTTTGTTCACAGAGATGATCAAGCACTTGTGGCTAAGAACTCTACCTCAGCACAATTGTGGCATCAGAGACTTGGTCATGTAAGTTTCAAGTATCTCGAGACACTTCGCCGACGTAATATGGTACATGGGCTACCATCTCTTCAGAAGGATACAGACAAGTGTCCTCACTGCCCTAGCAGGAAAACAACATAGAGCTTCATTCTAGAGGAGTACATTTCAGAGCTCATGGAAAACTTGACCTGGTTCATACCATCTTTGCGGTCCAATGCAACCAAGTCATTCTGGGTTCCAGTACTTCATGCTTTGTGTTGACGACTATTTGAGAAAAATGTGGATTTTTTGTCTTTGCAAGAAAAGTGAAGCATTTGAAACCTTCAAAAAGTTCAAAGTAGTAGTTGAGAATGAAACTAGGTCATCACATCAGAACTCTCCACTCAGATCGAGGGGGGGAATTCACCAGTGATGAGTTCAGAGACTACCTACAAACTCACGGGATTCATCAACAAATGCCTCCTCCACACACACCGCAGTAGAATGGTGTTGTTGAGAGAAGAAATCATACTATCATGGAAATGGTGTGATGCATGATCGATGAATCTAGACTTGCAAAGACATTCTGGGCAGAAGCAACAAAGACAACAGTGTATTTGTTGAATAGAGTGCCCACAGTTGCTCTTGACAGAGTAACACCACAAGAAGCATGGTCAAAGCGGAAACCATCTATTGCACACCTTAGAGTATTCAGGTGCAAAGAAAGCATGCACATACCCAAGTAGAATAGAAAGAAATTGGACATGAAGTCACAAAAACTCATCTTCATTGGGTACAGTGAAGAGACTCTTGGGTATAGATTGATGGATCCTAAGACTAGAAAAGTCTACACCAGCAGAGATGTTGAGTTTTTTGAGAAGAAGGAAGCAGAGACTCCTCCTCCAGATTCACCTGATGTAGATTCTTCACCAGTTGTAAAAACTGAAGCTGATGTTCCCACTGATGATGAAAGTGAGGATGGGGATGATGGTGTTGATCAGATAGAACCACAACCCATAGGAATAGTTCAGCGTATGCCCAAGTGGTGTACTAGCACATTACAAGATGCAAGAATGGATGCTCCACTAGATACATCCACCCCTGGACCTGGACCATGGACTCGCAGTAAAGTAAGAGAAGAAGTTAACTTTGCTTTGATGAGTAGAGTTATTGAATCTGATGATCCCTCTACAGTCTAGGAATCCCTACAGTCAAAAGCTTGGAAAGATGCCATGGACTCTGAATATCAGTCAGTAATGAAAAATAACACTTGGCAGCTTGTCGATCTTCCACCAGGGAAGAAACCCATTGGATGTAGATGGATATTCAAAATAAAGTACAAAGCAGATGGGACAGTGGAAAAGTACAAAGCAAGACTTGTAGCAAAGGGGTACACACAAAAAGAAGGCATTGACTATGAGGAGACATTTTCTCCCATAGCTAAGATCAAAATGATCAGGATGATCTTTTCTCTAGCTGCACAGTTTGGCTGGAAAGTCCACCAGATGGACGTAAAAAGTGCCTTCCTAAATGGATATTTACAAGAAGAAGTCTACATGACTCAACCTGAGGGATATGTAGTACCTGGTCAAGAAGCAAAGGTATGCAGACTCAGGAAATATCTGTATGGCCTCAAACAGGCACCCCGAGCATGGTACATCAAGATTGATGAGCATCTCGTACAACATGGATTTGTTAGAAATCCATACGATCCCAATATTTACCTCAAAAAACAAGGGGGGGGGAGATGGTGATTTTTTTTGTCTATGTCGATGATCTAGTCATCACTGGTAATTCAATGAGGATGATCGATGCAATGAAGAAAGATCTTAATTGATCATTCGACATGACCGATCTTGGGCTGATGCACTATTGTCTTGGATTGGAAGTATGGCAGAAAGAGAATCATATTTTTGTTTCTCAGATGAAATATACCAAGACTACGCTCGAGAAATTCAGGATGATGGATTACACACCAATTACTACACCTATGGAGAACAGATTGTAGTTATCTCATTCAGATCCATCTCCTGAGGTAAGTGCCACTCTCTATTAGTAGTTGATTGGGAGTCTCATTTACCTGACCTACACTAGACCAGATATCAGCTTTGTAGTAAGCTATCTATCCAGGTTCATGCAGGAACCCAAAGTTTGTCATTGGAAAGCAGCAAGGCACATTTTGAGATATCTCAAAGGATCAGTGGATCTTGGTCTAGAATACAAGAAGAATGATAACTTCTTCTTGACTGGATATTCAGATTCAAATCATGCAGGTAACATTGATGATAGAAAATCCACTTCTAGATTTGTATTCTTTATGGGATCTGGACCAATATCATGGGGAAGTAAGAAACAACACTTCATTTCTCACTCTTCCATAGAAGCCGAGTATCGTTCTACAGGAGAAGCTGTCTGTGAAGCAATTTGGCTACATCGCATACTAGAAGGACTTGGAATACCATAGGACAAACCGACCACCATGTATGTTGAAAATGAAGGTGTTCTCAAACTTGTTCGCAATCTAGTGTTTCATGAAAGAACAAAGCACATTGAGGTACAAGTTCATTTCATACGCGAGCATGTGTTGAAGCACAACATCCAACTTCAATTTTGTCCAATAGCTGAACAACGTGCATATATCTTCACGAAGTCACTTGCTCGTGACAAGTTCGAGTTGTTCAGAGAATTCCTCTCCTCATCCCTTGAAACAATGCACAATTAAGGGGGGGAATGTTAGGTTAATTATTAATTAACCATATATTAATTATGCATTTCATATTTAATTATTTAATTAATGTTATTAATTAAATAATGTTGTTATTGGTTTTATTAACCATATTTGTTTTATGTAAACATTAGGGATGTTGTTATATTGTTTTAACAATATTATTTTTGTGCTTACCAAATGTAATATTTAGAAGCTAATGTATTTTAAATTTGTTGTTGCAACTTCTCTTTTGTTTGTATCCTAGCTGTGCAATACACGCACACGCGCGCGCGCGCGTGCACACACACACACACACACACACACATATATTGTAGCCTGCTTTTGTGTATGAGGTTGATTTTGATTAATACAATCTATAGGCTTCCATCCCTATTCTACACAAGGAGACAATGGAATATGTTCCAATGTACCCTTAGGACCTGATTTATCTAATTTATTCGATTTACAAAGGAAATAGGGGAATTTTAATGACAAACTATTAGTAAAATCTAGGAATGTGTTCCTCTCGATATCTGCAGATCTGCATTGCCATAAATTCCTCCCAGGAACTCCAAATTTCATAAAATTTATATAAATGGAATCATTTTTTCATGCTCTACATCATGGAATCTAGAAAATCAGATTTTGGAGGGAAAGATTGGGTGAAAAATCAGAATTTCTTTGGGATACATATGATTGCAAGTATGGTCATTTAATCATGGAGGCAACATGTTTTCTTGAGTTCCAAGTTTCTGTTAGCAACACAAAGCCCGCAAAGTGTCAATCATCCTTTGCTAGTAATCATTTTTGAGCTTTTAGAAGAGATTGTACCACCAACAATTTTCTCTGGAATTATCTCTCTCCCTTCTCTCTGGGATCAATAAATGTAAGAGCTAAGGCACATTTTTAGGGGGGAATGTTCATGTAATGAAACTCTGTCAAAATTGTTCCAGATCAGTGTTGAGTTGCAGACCTATGATCTGAGTATTTTGGAAGAATATCCTTGCCTTTATTTTGCAATTGTAGTGAATTGTGCATCCAATTAATCAATAAATCCATGTTTAATGGCTATTCTCTACCCTAGCTATGTTTTATTGCATTTTCCTTTCCTTTCATTACATATTCCATGTTTTTGTACATTCTATATTCTTTATGCAAGTTTAAATCTATTATGCTCCATGGAAATGATGTTGACAAATGTAGTTCGAGAGTGTGTCACTTATGGCTGACCTCTATCTTTCCCATTCTTCATCTCATTTTCACTCATTTGGATGTTTTCACACCCCTTGGTGCAATCATCTATGTATCTTAGGATTTCCATTTTCATGCATTCTCTCTCTAGTCCCTTAGAAGCTTAGGATAGAAGTAAATAATATAATTTCCCTTCTAGGAGTAGTTTAGTAGTAAGATAAGGTAGAGGAAGATGACCTTCTCTAGAGGTTTTTCTTAGTTAGAAGTCCCACAATTGAGAGATAATCCCATGTTACCCAAAAACATTGGTTTCTCATTCACATATTCAAGAACAGAACCAGAGGGTGTTGTTTTTTGGTGATAATAGTTACAATTCAAGAAGAACGATGCTAGAGGAAAGAAAATGGGAATTAATACTACTGATAATCAAGAATCAAAGAGATGGATGAAGAAGATCCAGAAAAGATACGAAATGATGTATGAGGGAAAGGATGACTTCATGCATCTGACCAAAAAATTCATGACATTGTCTTTCATCTCCCTTCCTTTAGATGACTTCCTTGCATACAGTGATGAAGAAATGGAAATTTTGAGAAGAGAATATGTGAAAAGGATTTTGAGCATAGTAGAGGTAAACCCTAACCCTAAATCCTATGAGGAATTTTGGAAATATACATTGGATTTACAAATAAGGTTTGAACATCTTAAAGCATTTCATTAAGTGGAGGAAGAAGATGAGATTTTCCCTATGGAGGAAGACCCTAATGATTGTCCGTATTATGAGGTGTTCATCCCTAGAATATTCTTGGATGCTGCTGAAGAAAATATTATCCTTGAGCCTTCTAAGTAAAATAAAATCATTACCTTGGAGGAGAACGATGAAGAAGACATGAAAATTGATCCTCTATTCAACTCATTTTGACTTGACGCATTACCCGTTGATGAAATAATGAGCTCAAATGAGGAAGATTATTTTTGTAAAAAAAAATATCCAATGCTCGTCAAAGACTTCATCATTCATGAAGGAGTACAAGAAGTACCTTCACCTTAGAATCAAGATGACGAATGCAAGGTATTCATGGATAATTGTTTTTCCAATTTTGAATTTTCAATTGATGAGAAGATATTGGATAATGGGATGGAGCTCTTCGAAGAATCAATTTCTCTTCCTGATTAAATCATGGATGACCAAATGGAAGAGGAAAAATTCATTTTTAAGACAAAGAGAATGAGCAATTTGAGCATAACATCTTTGAGGATTCAAATCTGTCATTCTCACACAAGAGGCATAACATTGATCACCATGATGAGTATGAAAAAATTCATTTTCTATATGAGAAAGAAGATGTGATGATAGGTTATCAAAATAGAGTTGAAAATTCTTCCCATATTTATGCCCAAACATATCCCTATTCTTTCCATTAAGAAGATGTTATGGATTTTGAGCTCAAAGGAGTGCCCTTCCCATGAAGCATGAACCTTTTCTCCTTGTCAAAAGGTGTTGTAAATCAGGTATGCCCGTGACTACAAGAAGGTGAGCCTTGAATGGAAGAAATCATAAAGAGGGTGAGGAAGGATGATAAAAATAAATCATGGGAATGTATGGATCATATTTCCAACCATCTCCTGGAGGGACAACAAAAATATTCTTCTCACGAGGATGAAGATGAGTATATAGCAAGCTCAGAAGAATTATTGTACAAGACATCTTGAAGGCTGCATAAGCAATCGAAGACCCTCAAATCATTCTTGAGCTCTTGAACCAAGCTATGGAAATGAAAGATAGGCATAATTCAATTTTTTCTTTTCATTTTAATACACCAATGTTTGATGCTGATGCGGAGTAGTTGGATGAGCTTGATGACTTCCCCAATGCCTTGGTTGGTGAGACCAAATGTGAAGATATGTATTTCTCCTTTGTGCTTTGTGAAGAAGATCGTAAGTGCAAAATAAGGAAATTTATTGAATATCCTATGAATATTCCCAATATTGAAGACAACATCTCCACCATGGGGGATGATAGTAGGGAAAATGTTGAGCTGATTTGTAGCGTAGAGTTGTTCAAAACAAGGTGAAAAGTGGTAAGGATTTTGTGAGTTGAGTCAAGATAAATTAGTCCTCACCACCATTGGATTTTCAACTAATGTAGAACATGAATTCATGTTACAATATCCTCTCAACTGTGAATAATGATCTTATGACCAAACCAAGGATTGTAGTTTTGAGTGTAATACCAAGACCAATTTTGAATGGAAGGATATTAACAAGATGGTTCATAACAAAAAAGTGAGAATGTGCATGAATCTTGTGAAGGAATTAAAAATTAGATTAAACTCACCATTTCTCAAGCTATGATTTTTCTTGAACATATTTCCACACTGCGAAAAATTCTCAAGGATGATGAGAAACCCCGTGTCAATGATGTGGCACAAATATTAGAAAACACTTTCTCAGAGTAACAAAGTGGGATATTAAGAGAATTTTTTGAATGAGAAGAAAATCAATTTGTTCTCACTCCTTCTAATTACCTTGCTAATTTAAAAGATGATTCCATGTTGCAATTATAAGATGAAGGATGTTTCTATGAAAATATCAATTTTCTCACCCTTGAGGACATGGAGGAATGATATCTCATGATCACAGGACATCAAGTGAAAGATGGAAGGTACAAATATTCAAAATAGGAAATTATTTTTTCATTGGATGTAAGCAAATTTTTAGTATACTGTGAATATAAAGATGGAGTCTTGGTTTGTCTTCTTCTTCTCAAGACATGTAAAGGCATCACTAAAGCATGGTTTGATCAAATAATAGTTTTTGTGCTTCAAATATCACATTTTAGTCCATTGTTCCATGATGCCATGTACTTTTCCCAACTTTTCACTGAGTATGTCTATATTATTTTCCCACCACTATAAATATCCTTCCTAATATATATAATTTCCCTTTCCCATTGTGTGTTGTTTTCCCTCATGGTGTGTTCTACTTCTATTTGTTTATTTGTGTGTGTGTGTGTGTGTGTGTGTGTGTGTGTGTGTGTGTGTGTGTGTGTGTGTGTGTGTGTGTGTGTGTGTGTGTGAAGAAATGACTCCATAAAGCTTAGTGGATAAGGAACTTGTCCACAAAGTAAGTGGATATTCTATGATTCCTCATGCTATGTCTTTACTGTACTTAATCCACAACATGTCCTCAAGCTAGATCCAACTATTGTCATGTAAATTGTGCAACATGAAATTTCCCAATTTTCAAGCATGAAAATGGACCCCAGTGTCAAAATTTTTGATTGTAAACCTTTCGAGACACTCTCCTAAGTCAGCCCACTACCTATATTAGACCTATCCTACCATGTTAAGAGGTCATATGTGTTATGTCATTATTTTCCATAGGTGATTTAGGAAAATAATTGCATTCGAATGCTTCCAAGATGGTACTTTGTAAGGTGAGATTTTCAAGAAGCTTAAGAAGGGATATCATAAGCCTTTCTAAGACAAGTGCACAACATCCAAAGCTGATTGAAGGCCCAAATTCATAAAGGATATGTATTCAATAGTCAAGATCATTGTGTGAATTATTTTGGAAGATTTTGGAGAGATTTGAAAACCTAGGAGTAGATTCTTTAAAAGCGGGTTTCTAAGGCCAAAGGAACTTGCACCACTAGAGAGCACCTGAGATTCAAGAGAGGATTCTAGGAGCTCTAGAATGAGTTATGGGCCAAAAAATATCAATGGAAATAATTTTTAGTCCTCTACATGGTATAAAAATTATATTCATCCCAAACCCCATGCATTTTTATAGGAAACTCATTCTTTTTTAGGAATAGTTGGCGATCCAGAGAAAAAGCACATTTTTGATAGAGTTTTAGGAAGAATCAAGAAATTAAACCCATGCCATCCTTCTTAAAAGGTGATTTCCATTCAATTTCATATAGTAAGTGTGGAAAAATTCATTAGGGAGCTCGAGATATGTCAGTTTCAAGTTGCCGCCCAAAGTACATGTTCAATACTTAAAATTTTTTCTTGGGTACCACGTGGCAGCATGAGGCCAAGGTAAATTTTTTGTGCCTCCATTTTCCCTTTCCAAGGGTAAAATGGGGATTTTTCCCCCCTCCCCCCTTAGGCTTTATGGTCACTCCATGTGACCCTAATGACTCCATATAACCCTTTTGACCTATTTGACTAGCCCCCTCACCTACTCATGTATGTGTGACAAGTGTCACTCGAGGGATAAGGATAATTTTTGTGCCCCAATTTTCCATTTACAATGGGAAAAGGGGAAAAAAATAATGTTCCCCCTCAAGGTTTCCAAAGCTATATAAGCCACACTTTGTCATTTTTTCATTCATTCTTCAACATACCTCCATTTGCACTCGAAACTCTGGTAAATTTTTCCATATTATTCCTCCATTTTCTCTCTCTCTCTCTCATTAACTCTAACATATCCCCATTATCTCAACACCATGATTTTTCAAATAAAATCTCAAAAATCAATGCTCTAGGCTCCATTTTCATTCTAGAATGGAGGTGCACATGAAAACTAAAAACTTCTTATCTAAATAACTAGGGCACGGATCGACACGATATTTTTTGCTTCCTTTCAAATTTTCAGAGGCCATAAAAACCTAGGTGAAAGATTTCACATACATGGGGAGAATTTTTTTAGTGAATAAACCCTAGTTTCCCAACACCAAAATTTTAAAATTTAATATCTTCCATTCCAGAGACTGGGTTGAGATGAAACTTTAGAGGTGTAACAAAGAAAAAACTCATATCAGAAAAAAATATTTCACCAAAATATGAGGCCTAAAAAGCTAGTTACTAAAAATAGTAAGCTCATACACAAGCACATATTATTTTTAGTAGGATCTCACAATGAGTAGTTTCGGAAAAGGCAGTGTGCATAGGGAGCATCCAAAAGGTGACCAAAGGTGAAAAATTCAAAAAGAAGGAAAATGCTCAATTTTATAAATATGGTAAAATACCATTCCAGGTATAAAAATGTACCATCAATAGGGATGAAATTTAAATATTCTCCTCATTTTCATGATTTTCTAATTCAAGCCTTCATGGATGTTAGATACGTTAATTACAAGCAAATTCCAACCTTTGCGGTTTCAATAAGCATAATGTGTCTTAAAAGGAAAAATGCCAATCTGAGAAGCACAAGGGACTCTCCACCTGTCATTAAGTGGTGACCACCTCTCTGGGGAATTTATTCATGAGATTTTGATGAATAGATCATGCTTGCAGTGGGGTGATAGCTAGATTACAACCCATATAGGTGGATTCCCAATTTATTCCTCAGTGTATTCTAGGTAGTAGGAACATCATGGTTACAATGCCTGAGTAATTGTTCTAGTTTCTCATTCAGGTGAATAAGTAGAAGAATAAATAAATGGTGATGATTTATAGCTTGGAATGGTTGTTTCATGTTTGGAGAATGGGAATTCTTCACTATTTTCAATGGCGTACTCATTAGTGTTCATTGTTTTCTTTCTCGAGGTGTATCGTAAAGTACACCATTCCAAGATCAATCTTTGTTAGTGAAACATGAAAGGGTCAGTTTAAATCTTCATCTTCTTTAGAGTGGGTCTTCATAAGCAACACCCATGGTCATCAAGGTAATATTTCAGTAGTGTTTCTAAAGACTCGGTTTGAGGTGTCCATACATCATCTAAAGGAGCCAACTTTCAACATCAACAAATTATTCAAAGTAAAATTCATCATTACATTTGAGCATTTCACTAGTCTTTCAATGAAGATAATATTCACCGAAGGTGGAGGTACCTTCATTCATGCTTAGAGCTTCTTATCTCTTCCCTCTTCCTTCTGTCTCCTTTCTAATTCTTTTTTGGGATTCAACATTGTATTTTTTCCTACTCACTTAAGTGACCTATATTAAAATTGTAAGAGTATTTTCTCAACATTATAAGAGAAATACTTAATTCATATTTTCTAATGGCATATGAAAAGTTCATAAGTGGAATATGGAACATGGAGAGTAATGTGAGAGAGGTGAGAGGACAATTCACATTTCTATAAATTGGGATGACTTCTCCATTCCAAAGGATCCTGAAAATTTTGTTCTTTGTAGCAATAGTGGTTTGTGATATGTTGTTGGGCTTTGTATCACCAAAGCACATGAAATAAAGGCTACATTTCTTCCATTTTACTTTTTCTTTTATTCCTCTACTTCTCTCTCTTATGCACTTTGCAAGCATAGTGATCCCAAAAGAGCTTTGTATCTTTGATAGATTGAATATAAAAACTTAGTATCTGAGGTTTTTTTGTCTATCTCACTAAATAGATTCATCATTTCTTTCTTCTATATTGAATGTTGAACTAATCTAGTTACTGGGTGTTAACTCTACAATTGGCCTAATCATGATAGTAACTTTCCCTTCCAGACTTCTCTCCTTCCCCCGCATCATTGTTATTTCACCCCTTTTACTGTGTACAAGCACTTTGCCACATGTTCTGTGGAGTGTCCCTATGTGATACCTGACCTATTTGGCTAACCCAAAACATTTAGTTTAGGATTAGATTAGTTACATTCAATAGTGGGAGATTTACCATTCAATGTAGAGGGTCATAGCCATGTAAACATTGGTGGAGGCACCTAATTTTCCCAATTGTTAAATTTTTTCAGCAATACTTGTGGCACAAGTGGCGTATTACAAGGGAGGTAAAATATTTCTAGGGATTTTTGGAGAACATATTTGTAATGTGGGAGAATTTGAAGTAATTTACGCAAGGAGATTTGAGGATCCATGAAATAAGATTTGATAGAACAAGAAAAATAGGGTTCTAAGTGTTTTCTCATGAGTGGGGTTCACCAAATGATTTAATATAAATCCAATTAAATCTAATTTAAAAGTAACTACTATAAAAAATGATATATAGGTGATAAACTATAGTAAGACACAAGTAATAAGCATGTAATAATATGAAACCCCAAGAAAATGAGAGAGATAAATGACTTAGCTGGTTTCCAAGTGATCAGGAAGTGTTTTGGATTGAGGAATTACTGAAACA
Source organism: Taxus chinensis (assembly GCA_019776745.2). Lineage (NCBI taxonomy): Eukaryota > Viridiplantae > Streptophyta > Pinopsida > Cupressales > Taxaceae > Taxus > Taxus chinensis. The sequence continues at coordinate 50,564 of JAHRHJ020003801.1, read as the reverse complement.
TAATGAGAAAAGTTTTTTTAGGTCTCACTGGAGGTTCTTGAACTTAGAAATGTGTAGGATAGAAGTTCCCACAGGAGGATGGGAGCACCTGAGCGCTAATGACTGGATCTTGCTGCTAGTGTCCACTTAGATACTCAGGTTCAAATATTTTCTATGCAGGAGGAGATTCACTGTTGATCCCTATTTTTCACTCTGGTTTCACTTTAATGTATTCAATTGTACGCATAACATTCAAAATAAATGTCTAGCTACACATACCCATAAACCACATCAAATCCTAAAAATAAAGATTCAATATGTGGATTCGGACTGAACCTGATGGTCACCCAAAGAGTGAACTTAGTACTGAGTGATGCAATACACTTCAGACTCCATGTAGTTCCATGTGAATGTGTGTGTAATAATTCCCTAGGATTCCCTTATGCAAGTTGCACAATTATAGTGGGCTAGAACTATAATGTAGCAAATGTATAAAATGTGTGAGCTGAAATAGAATAGACTTCCCCTACTATGTTGTGTATGCAGAGTGATGTAACGCTTGTCCCTTGAGTGAATGTGTATATGGATACTTTGTAATGCTCTTGTGTCTTTGGATGCAAGCTTAAGTTATAGTATGTAATTCTTAGTGCTTGGAACCTTATTTGAGAGCTATAACTATGTATATATATATGATTACCTTGTTTGAATTTTGTAATTGACAAGTAGAAGGTCAACCCAAAAGTGTAAAAGATGCCCAAGAAGTAAAAGAGACCCAAAAGAGTGAGAAAAGGGGAAAGAGTGTCAGGAGCACCCAAGAGGGACATGAGCACCTGGGCGCTAGTGTCCTAACCGGGTGCTAGTTTAGGAGGCCATAAAAGATAAATCGATCAAATACCAACAAGGCTGTAGGGTGTGTAAGGTCAATAAGAGTATACAAGATAAATCAAAAGACCTGAAAAACATTGTCAATTACTAATGTTCTTTCTTAACAATCATGTATATATTAGTATTCCCTAGGACCTAGAAATGTACCCAAGTGAATAGATTTTATGTCTACATTCCTTGATTTTTTCACTTTTGTTATAATTTATTTTGATTGCAACTAAATTGTGACTGATAGATTGAATTATGTACCCAGAGGCAAGTGCCTACTACTGGAGAATTGATATAAAAAATGGTGCAAACTATGCTAGAGTAAGAAAATAAATATTTTTGACCTCATAAAACAAGCGTTCAGGGGGGACATAAGCACCCATTGCTACTATCCAAGTCTTGATGCTAGTGTATGCTATGTATTTTGGACCCAAGTCATATTATAGGTCTTTCTATAACTATGTGCTTGTGCTGATTTTATACTGTGCTGATCTATTCTGAAGCTCTGAGCTACTGCAGGGATGATTTTTTCACCCAATAAATCCCCCTCATTTGGTGTGCATGTGATGAATGGAGGAGAATGTTGCCCAAAGGAGAGGACTTGAAGCTAATATGCATATTTTATATTGGACACCTGAAGGGGTTAGGGGATGTGCATGGTAGAAACCAAGGCACACACAAACAAAGTAGGCTAGTAAAAAGTGTTAGTAGTGAAAATAGATAACATGCAAGAGAAGTTTTTATAACAAACAAGTGTGAAGACATGATAGACTACAAAAAGTGGGTTTCATTCATGGGGCATCACTCACAATGTCACAAGAAGAGGCCAAAATTATACAATGATCAAACAAGACATAGGGCATAACTCATAAATAATAGCAAACAATAGGAAACACAAAGTGGAAGATAACCATGGTTGTATATATCCTGCAAGGACAATTTTATACATGAAGCACCCATTAGCATGTTATAAAGATAAGTAGTATATAAAAGCATGAATATAACAACAAAAAGCAAGTGATAGTAAGGTAAATGATGCAACAATAGAACCTGTGATGTATAAAATATGAGAGTAGTAAAGGTAGATGCCCCCAAGAGCCTCGGTGGGACTGGTAAAGAGCTGTATTGAGAATCATGCACCGTATATGAATATGTGATAGGTCCTACATGCACCTCAAGATACCAAGTGAACATGCATGTGTATTAGAAGAAGATAATGACATACTAAGAATCTGACTAACATAGTCAGCAAAGTGTAACATGTAAGTAGTATAGGATAACAAGAGTAAATGTAACCAAGATATATAAATGCTACTTGAATGTGATGGTGTGATATGCAAGGTGTGTAGATGATAAGAGAAACATTTTCCCCCAGTAGATGTGTATGAGATGAGGTTCATTAGAAATTCCCCCTCAATAGTCAAAAATATAAAATATACAAATAGTGTATCATCAGGAAGTGAGTGTATTACATGAGAATACATGGTAAAAAATATGTATCATGAAGCACTGAGTGTGAAGTGTAGATAATATGAGGTTCATTTAAGAATTGTAACCTCAACAGTCGAGTATGAACCATGGAACTAGAGTGTGTCTGTACGTACCCAAAATTGTAGGGTACTGCACCGTCGGAATAATGTAACACGTACCCCAATGATGATACAAGTATCCTCGCAAGGTGTTCGGAATCCGGAAAATCTCCCCAAGTGTGCGTTAACATCCCGCATGCCCCGCTTAGCCCCTGTGTGCTTTGTTTTTCTAATTTTCCCTCTTTTCTTGGCTTTTTTTCTTTAGTTATGAAACCACTGCCCTGCCTAGGCAGCGGTATCGTGACCACCGCCCTAAGCAGGGCGGCGGTCCTGTAACCGCTGCCCTGCTCAGGGTGGCGGTCCTTTACATGTTTTCCAGAATGATCTTTTAACACGACTCACGTAAATTTCAACGTTTACCAACTTTTTTTCACCGCCATAAGCTTGCATTAATGATTCTGGTTCCCTGGAATAGTTTTTTGCCATTGTTTATAGTTTAAGAGTTCTATTTGGTTTTTACCTTGGGTAAATTCAAATGCTATAAATAGTTGGCTTGTGCTCAAGAAAATGGCCCCTCAAATTTGCCTCTGAATTTCTCATTGCAATAGATTAGTCTTTCATTTTATTTAGAATTCTTAGTTTCTTTCATTGCATGCCTAGTTAGTGTTGTTTTGCTGTTAGGAAGCCACATATCCATCTTGTGCAAGTGCTGTTGATATTTTATCCAATCCATTGGAGTAAAATAGTTTTTTTTCAATAGGAAGCCATTAAAGTTGCAGGTTTTGTTCTTCAAACAAGATAGTTTCAGGTTCTGGACACTTTTATGTTGCATGACTCGCAATAAATCCCGCTAGGAATTACATAAGCCAAGCTCTATACTCTTGCGCTATCCCTCTCCTACTCGCATTGTATTCAGTCTGCATCCTAAGCTGCCTTTGTCCCAATATCTACTTCTGTTGATGCTAGTATTACACACTTTTCTAGATCCATGTGAACACGAAGGAATGAGGAGATCACACTGAGGGGACAAGAGCCACACACACCATCGGATTCGCCACTGTTCTGCAGAATCCAAGTTCTAGCTTTCAAAGTTCTAATTAGAATCATATCAAATAGAGTATTTAATCACTTTATTTCAGTCAATTTTACTTTCGATATTTCCAGGGAAGCTGTGGGGATTGATAGTTTCTGAGAGGATATGATTCTTTCCTCACTTTTGAGGTAAGATCGAGAGTCTTTCAAATAGATTAGTTATCCGTTAGATTTACAACTGCACAGGCAAGTAGCTATACTCGGTTACTTTGTTTGTTTTTAATTTGTTATTCTAAACTGTCATTTCTAGATATATTAAAATAGTTTCTCTTTCAAATTCATTTATAAAACTCATCAGAAAATAACAAAAATATAGAATTTATATATGTTATAGACATATCTTTCAAAATTAGTTTATTCTGTCATTAGTTAGATTTATATAACTTTCTTTTGTATGACAATCACGGGACCTAGAGAGCCCAGGGAATACGTATTTGAGCCAATCGTGCCCCAACCCAATCTCATCACAGCCATAACTGATATAGATCAGAATCTTAGGATCTAAGTCTTCCAAACAACGGTAAACTTACAACAAATCAGTTTCCAATTGCATGGGTTAAACATAGAAGACGACCAAGCACACACATTTTGGTCAAATCAACCAAACTACCTTAGATTACCCTAGAAGATTCATATCCAAACATGACCATAGCAGGACCTCAACAAATACGAATCTAGGTTACCATTGTGACCCACAAATACCACAACCCAACGAGAGGCATAGGTGAATCAGACATAGATGCTGGCCTATGTACACTAGTATTCAGATCTACTCCACTTCCACCTATCATCATCGAACAGTTATCCTTCCTAGACATAGCACTTCTACCAAAGCTAAGGAGTTCTGGACTAGGATGGAGAATCAAGCCCATAGAGTCATTTATATTTACCATCCCATCCCTATGACCTTATCTGGAGATATACACGAAACTATCCCAGGTCATTTTCCACGTATTCCACAACCTATAGACTGAATCATGCCAGAGCTCGATATTGATTGGAGCCTTCGAGAAGTCATCCTTGCTGATCAATCTATCACACCAGTTCAAGTTAGGAGGGCCTTCTTTTCCTTAGATTCACAATTTCTACTAGTGAGCGTCAAAGACATCAGATTGCCCAATTAGCTTGTCTGCATCCCACGCATATTCCATCCCCATCGGCTGTCTTGGCATGACCTCAGGAGGTTAGGTGCGAGGAAAAGTTACTTGTAGATTTCCACGCTTGCTTGTCACTTTTCCATCGTACAGTGTCATCAGGTAATGAGTGTTGTATGTAATTGGGAGTAAATGCTAGGAAATATGAAATGTGAGGCACAGAGTATGAAGTGTTTATGATGTGATGCTTGGAAATATAAACATGAAGCATGCACACACACACACACACACACACACACAGAGAGAGAGATGAGAGACAGAGAGAAGAGAGAAGAGAGAGACCCCTCTTCCACTTTAATTTCAGCCCCTATATAGAGAGAGAGAGAGAGAGAGAGAGAGAGAGAGAGAGAGAAGCCCTCAAATCAGGTTGACACCGAGAGAGAGAGAGAGAGAGAGATTCTAGGAAAAATGTATCATGAAGCATTAAGTGTGAAGTGTAGCTAGAGTAGATGCTATGAGGTTGTTTGATGAAGTGTACCCTCAATAGTCAAGTATGATCCATAGCAATAGAGTACATAATTGGGTAATGATGATATAATGTGTGTACTAAAGATGTAGGAGTGCCAAAAAAATATTAGGCATGAAACGTGGAACGTGAAGTGTAGATACTAGAGATAACCAATAGTGATGGAAAAGGGGGGAGAAAGTGTGGTGACCTTAAGTGTGTATATCAAGAGATATTAGTAAATAAATGTGACCATTATGAACAAGAGTAGCCAGAGTATGTGTAGTGCACAAAAGGATGTATACCATATATAAAAAGTAGTATGTGTATAATGAGCAAAAGGATCAATAAGTAAACATGAGAAACAAAATGTTTATGGAGTAGAATATGAGCGTAGAGATATTTAGCAAGGTGTGACCATAATGTAAATATGACAAAATGTGCTACTAGAAAGATTGACGTGAACTGAAAAAATAATAATAATGTATAGATGTGTATGTAAATAGTATGGATAGGTAACTACTGATTAGAACATGTGACTATGGGAGGGAGGAAATCTTGATGCCCTCAAAGTATGTGAGTGATGGAGATTTATGAGATGAATTATGAGGGAACACACCATGGTGATGGGGTATGAAGTATATCATAAGAAAAATAGTATATTGTCATCACAAAGAAAGGTCAAAGTAAGAGTAGGACTAGGATTGGATTTTGGGTCAACAAGAGGAAGTTTAAAGAGGTTAGATATAAAACAGTGAATTGGTAGGTCTTTCTTGATTGGTGGTTGCTAATTTGAAATTGGTAACGATGTAGAGGACTTGATAGGAGGAGGTGATGATGTATCAATTTTTAAAGGTGGTTGCTCAGTTGCAATTGGTAATGCTGTACAGGAATTGATAGGAGGAGGTGATGGTGTACGGATTTTTAAAGGTGTAGTCACTAAATCACACACTTTGAGTCATTATTTAGTCCTCAGTTTCATACTATTATTCATATGGTTCTTGAGTGAAAAAAGTAGTAATTAACCCATGTTTTTGGCCATTTTTACTTTGCTTTCTGTCATATTTTTGATCTTACACCTACACTTTCCCAAGTCTGTATTGTTCATTTTTTACATTTTCCTATTTCTGACTGGGGTGCCTAGCCAGACTGGGCACCCTAGGTGCTTGGTCCCCTCTTGGGTGCCCTGATCCTCTTTTCACTTTACTCTCACCTTTTGGGCACTTTCTAGCCGTTTGAGCTTTCTATATTTTTGGTGGTCACCCTTTTTGGGGTTAATTATGAAATTAGAACAAGAGAACCATATAAATATAAAGTTATGTGACCATAATGAGGGACCAAGCACTAAGCATCTACTATCACCATCTAGAGTTGCATCCATCAAAGGCACCTAAAGCTACATTTGCATCCATCTAGCTCCATCACAAGGCACACAAGGATGGTTCATCTGCATCACACTTCATAGGAGGGGAGTCTATTGTTTCCATGCACACATTTATTACATTCTACATCTAGTTATTGCTCACTACTTCACAAAGTGTGACTGGCACAAGAGAAACCTAGGGCACAATTTACACACACACACCTAGAACTACATTGGGTTTGAGATGTAGTGCAATGCTCAGTTAGTAAGTCCACCATTGTGGCCACTGAGGACAGTCCGACCCCTTCATATGCATCTTTCTTTTTTAGGGTTTTGATGCTTTGTCTGGGGTTTTGCAGGTATTTTCTTCATCTCTGATTTATAGTGACATCCAACGTAGTTCAATGACATTACATAGGAAGTGAACAGTAGGAATCACTTAGTGACACCTCAGAGGAGGTTTTAGGCCATTTCCATAGACCAGGGTGCCTAAGATCTCAAACTAGGGTGCCCGCGGGTGCCCCTATCCCTTTTCAGGTGCCCCAGTCTAGTCAGAGAGCTCAGATCTGTACTTTCTCAGGCTTCTGTGTGGTCATTTCCTCCTCTTGTTCACCTAGTTTTCACTGTGACACAGCCCTGTGCCTTTGTCGAATCAGCTAAGGAATTCTTAACCCTCTCTTGCACATTAGGGTTTCACATTTCTATTTACTTAGTTGCTTGAGTCATTTCCTTTATTTATTTAGCTGTTATTTACTGCTTTGCATAACATTAGATTAGGCTAGAATATTACATTTTAGTTTAATCATTTTGGTGAACCCGACTTGATTTCACGCTTAGGATCCTCATTTTTCCTCTATCATGGCTCCTAAAGTTGTGCAAGTTTCTTTGTCTGATTTACTTAAGATGCATCCCAATTGCCAAGATGTCTTACAAAAATCCTTAGACACCATGTATCTTCCTAAAGATACCCCACCACATGAAATAAGTCCTATTTTCGATCATTTATTTGACGACCCTAGTCCTCATGATCCTCCATCTAATCAATCCATGTTGGACTCAATTCAAGCTTTACATTATTTATTTCAAGACAAATTTAAGGCTATGGAATCCATGATTACATCTCTCAAATCTGAAATCCAACATCTTAAGGATGCTTCTCAGGCTCATGTTTGTTCTCCTTCTACATCTCATTCTCATTCTATGTCTACTACATGTGCTCATATCAGTGAGCCTCAAGTCATACCATTACCAGAGCCTCTCATCTTTGATCACAATACTAAACAACATGACCTTCTTACTAAGCTCCTTAGTCATCAATTGATCACTTTACCACCTACTCATTACTATCCTCCTTATCGGCTAGACAAATATCAAGGTCATCCATATTGCAATTATCATCGAATCAATGGACATAATGACAATGATTGCTACACTTTACAACGAAGAATCAAACATCTTGAGTGTCAAGGATTTATCTCATTCACTACACAACATTCTGTTACATGCCCACCTACAAATATTGTACCCAAATGGGCTCCTAAATCTACTCCTCCTACACCAATGAGCATTTGGCACACTACACTTCTCATGTGCCTTCTTCGGTTAATCAAGCATCACCTATTCAACCCATTACAGCTAAGCAATCACCTCTCAAGGTTTGTCTTCCATCACCTCCTCCTACTAAGTCATCTACAATGTTACCTAATCAAACTAAGAAACCTCCTCTTAATGTTGGTCTAACTCCTCCTCCATTCAAGGTATCTGCGACATCACCAGGTCATGCTCAACAACCACCTCCTATAGTTAAACTTGTAATTCCACCATCTTTTATAGACCATACCTATGTTGATGAATGGGACCCAGATGAAGCTTACTATGATGATGAACCATTTGATGGTCACACTCCTTTATCACCTCAGCATCCCATCACTTTTGTTAAGGTAACTACTCCCTACATTGATCCACTTACTGTCTTTTGACTAAACTTCATCATCACTTACATACTTGGGGGCATCATATTATTCCCCATTCTATCAAATATTTTATCCTCCCATGTACTTAACACTTTACATTTCTTGACTAATATTCCTAAGATTATTACATATTCTTGATACATCATATCACATTACCGATGACACACTCTCGTGCTTCGGTTCACACTTGATTGTTGAGGGCATTCTATACACATGGACCACACACACTGCACAATAGTCACTACACATTAGGCACCACATATCATCACATCATTACATTATCTACACATTACACTACATTCCATGCTATACATCTTATATTTGCATCTTCATACATCTGCATACACTACATACACATCACTAGTGTCCATACACCATAGCACCCCACATGTTGCATTTTTCACACATCATACACACATCTTACATATACATCCTCACACATTACATGTTACATCTACACATCTTACATTACATGTATATCTTAGGGAATTTACACATCTTGTTACATTTACATCTCATTCTACTATACACACATACTACACATTTTACACATCTATGCACTGCACTCACTACCCTATGACACACTCTAGTCTCACGATCCATACTATACTGTTGAGGATATACATCAAAAATGGACCACATCATACACATTTCATCACATGTTCATCATTCAATCTTATATGTTTATCATGTAAATGGTCATTCCTAGGATTAGTGATATACACTTTAGGCTATAGGGTTTCTTCTATATGATATATGCTTTAGGCTATAGGTCATCATCACTTTCACTTACATTTTAGTGGTATACACTTTAGGCTAAATCACCACCTCCTTTCTATTCATCTTGTCATGATATACACTTAGGCTATAGGGTCACACACACTTCATCTCTATGTCACATCTCATCACCACACACACTCATCACAACACACTACACATAACACATAGTTTGACCATTTCCCGATGACACACTCTCATTTTTGGTTCATTCTTGACTACTGAGGGGGCATACTAAATGAACCTCACTGCATACAATTCCATTCACTCAGGGGGCACACGGCTCCTATCATCCACTTTGCATTCCATTCCATCCATCCACAACATACTACATTTTATGGTTGCATTTACTCTTGCTTGCACTTTCTTTACATGTTCACTTTACTACACATGTTAGATAGATCTCTTGTATGTCATTATCTTTACCATACACACATGCACGTTCATGTCCTTTTCTAGTTGTGATCACAGATACAGAGTATCTTACACATGTAACATGGATGCTTGGCACTACCTACTTGGGGGGGGCATCCACATTTGTATACACCACAGGTGCTATTGTTTCATTTTGTACTTAGCACTTTCCATTATTAGGTTATACATGCTTTGACATACTTGTTATTTTTATAACATGCTAACGGGTGCTTCATGTGCAACATTTTTTATGTAGGGATATTTTCTTCCATACTTGTTTGTTTGTTTGTATTGCTTGTTATTTGTTTGTATGCAGGCCTTGCCCTTTGTTTGTGTGCACACTTGTTTGTTTATGTACCATGATGGCCTTGAGTGTCTTGTGACACCGTGAGTGGTGTCCCATGTTTGTAACCCAATTTTCATGGTATATGATTATATTCTTGGGTGTTTACATTATTTGCTTATGTTCTAGCTTACACATTGTTTGTTTGGCTTATACTTGTTTTCTACATGCATGTTTGTTCATACTAACACTTATTTCTAGCCACTTGTTTACATGTGCCTTGGTCTTTACCAAGCACATTCCCTTCCCCCTGCAGGGCACAGTTTCAGTATACATGGTTGGTCCTCTTTTGGGGCCACATTCTCCTATCTGTGATGTCACATGCACCCCCAAAGAGGGGGGCATCATTTGGGGTTTACACACAGTACCCAAGTTTAGTCTATAGTCAATTTATTTCATCCATGACACAATACAATGAGTGGGTTCAGACTAGTCTATGAACCCCATACACAATGGATTTTACAGGGTAGATTGTCCTTAGCATTCTGGGGAGCAGTTACAGGTTGGAGGATACAATGGAATTTCCTCCCTACACTACTTCAGCTAGTGGCGTCGGATCACCCAAAAAACTAGACAATACAAAGATCTCTTCACCAATCTCAGGGAAGCAGTTACAGGTTGGAGAATAACACAACTTTCTCCCTACACTTCTTCAGCCACAGTGGCGTGAGATCACCCAAAAAACTCACACTTCACTGATAGTTACATGATATCCTTTCTACACCCTTTTGTCTCATCACAGATCAGGTGCACATGTTCCTTTTTCATTTTCATTTTCATACTATTTTTTACATGTTTCTTTACATATATACATGTATTTTTACACATATACATGCATATTTGACTACTTGATCATCTTCTCTTTTGCAGGTCCATCCGTATGGGAAGAAAGTAGTCAACAACAACACACACATGGCAAGTACATCACACACATGATACTAACCATGCAGGTACACTACACACATTGGCATCTACACACGTGCTTCCACCCTAGGTTCACTCTCATCACTTTTTACACTTTTGCATCTTTAGTCTCCACGCTCCATCTTTTTGTCACTCCACACTTTGTCTAGTCCTTCGACACATTTTCTACATCACTCTACATGGATTATCAGGTACACATCTCTATCTACTTTATGTTACCAAGATTTCTACTCACCAACATAAAGTGGGGGAAAATGTAGTCACTAAATCACGCACTTTGAGTCAATATTTAGTCCCGGTCTCATACTACTATTCATATGGTTTTTGAGTGAAAAGAGTAATAATTAACCCATGTCTTTGGCCATTTTTACATTGCTTTCTATCATATTTTTGATCTTACACCTACACTTTTCCAGTCTATATTGTCATTATGTGTTTTTCCTATTTCTAACTGGGGTGCCTAGCTAGGACTGGGGTGCCCCAGGTGCCCTGGTCCCCTCTGGGGTGCCTTGATCCTCTTTGCACTTTACTCTCACCTTTTGGGCACTTTCTAGCTGTTTGAGCTTTCTATATTTTTGGTGGTCAACCTTTTTGGGGTTAATTATGAAATTAGAACAAGAGAACCATATAAATATAAAGTTATGTGACCATAATGAGGGACCAAACACTAAGCATCTACTATCACCATCTAGAGTTGCATCCATCAAAGGCACCTAAAGCTACATTTGCATCCATCTAGCTCCATCACAAGGCACACAAGGCTGGTTCATCTACATCACACTTCATAGGAGGGGAGTCTATTGTTTCCATGCACACATTTATTACATTCTACATCTAGTTATTTCTCGCTACTTCACAAAGTGTGACTGGCACAAGAGCAACCTAGGGCATGATTTGCACACACACCTAGAACTACATTGGGTCTGAGATGTAGTGTAATACTCAGTTAGTAAGTCCACCATTGTGGCCACTGAGGACAGTCCAACCCCTTCATATGCATCTTTATTTTTTAGGGTTTTGATGCTTTGTCTGGGGTTTTACAGGTGCTTTCTTCATCTCTGATTTATAGTGACATCCAACGTAGTTCAATGACATTCAGTGACAATAGGAAGTATAGGTGAACAAGTCACTTAGTGACACCTCATAGGAGGGGTTTAGGTCATTTCCATAGACTAGGGCACCCAGATCTCAGACTAGGGAGGCCACAGGTGCCCCTATCCCTTTCCAGGTGCCCCAGTCCAGTCAAAGAGCTTGGATCTGTGCTTTCTTAGGCTTCTGTGTGGTTGTTTCCTCCTCTGTTTTACCTAGTTTTCACTGCGACACAGTCTACACCTTCATCAAATCAGCTAAGGACTTTCTAAACCCTCTCTTGCACATTAGGGTTTCAAATTTCATACTTAGTTTGCTTGAGTCATTTTCTTTATTTATTTAGCTATTATTTATTCATTGGATGCCTTAAGAAGCCGATAACAACAATTTTGCATAGAAGGTGAACAGAGATGGACTTTTGGATTAATTTCAAAGTTGTAGCATGGTTATTTTTGTAGTTTTCCATAGGTACTAGGAATAAAGTGCATATATTTCTAGGGATTTTTAGAGATCATATCTTGAATAGGTAGGAATTGTTAGTTTGAAGCAATAGATGCAAGGAGGGTTTTGGAGGATGTTTAGTGATCCATGAACTAACCTTGTGATTTTGCCATGTATAATAGGCTCTACATAATTTGTGTCTTTTTTAGTGGTAGTTCACCAATTTAGTTGGTAATATGGATTGAACTTACCCCCAACTACTAACCATTTCATAGTATGGATTTCTTTCCACGATTAGAGTTTGAAGATATTTCAGGTCATATAAAGGGTTTAGTAAACCGACATTTTTAAGAGATAGGGTTTCATATAATAGGAATATTTTAAGTTAATTACATAAGAGATATAAATGACTTAGCAAAATTTTAGAGCGATCTATAAGTGATTTGGGTAGGTGAATTTCTGAAACAAACTATCAGCATATTGAAGGCTCATTAAACAGTTCTCATACCCATAAATATGTAGGATAAAAGTTCCCATGGGAGGACTAGGGCCAGACCATGCATCAGGCATCTTGTGTCCACCCAAATGCCTATAGTTTATTATACTGTAGAAACTTGGGCTTTGGAAGAGCTTCAGTTTTTGACTATATGTTTGTTGCTTTGGATTTGTCTTTTAGAATCTATTATTTTTACATCAAACCCTCATATTTGTCACCTAGATACCTAGCTAAAACAAACCTCGTCTATCTTTCAAGACACTCAAGCACACATTAGATAAAAACAATATGCATAATGGACTTGATTCAAATTGACCTCAACGGTCACCCAAAGAGTGAACTTAGTACCCAGCACTGCACTATATTTCAAAATCCATGTAGTTTTTTGTGAAAGTATGTGTAATGATTTCCTAGGATGCCCTTGTGTAAGCTGTAAAATGATAATGACCTAGATCTATAATATAAAAATTTATAGAATGTGTGTGATAGAGTAGAATAGAATTCCCCTCCTATGAAGTGTATGTAAAAGAATGTAACCCTTGTCCCTTGAGTGAATGTTCTATATGGATTCTTTGTAATGCTCTTGTTCCTTTGGATACAAGCTTAGGTGATAATATCTAATGCTTAGTGCTTGGCCCCTTATTTGAGAGCTATAACTATGTATATATATGATTGATTTGTTTTAATTTCATAATTGATAACTGGAAGGCTGACCTAAAAGTGTAAAATATGCCCCAAAAGGTAAAAGAGACCCAAAAGAGTGAGAAAAGGATAAAAAGGATCAGGAGTGCCCAAGAGAGACATGAGCACATGGACACTAATGTATGAGGCCATTAAAGATAAATAAGTTAAATACCAATAGGGCTATAGGGTGTCTAAGGTAAATAAAAGTATAAGAGACAAAGGAAAAGGTTGAAAAGATACTATCAATTACTATTTTTATTAATTATGAATCATGTATATATTAGTATGCTCTAGGACCTAGAAATGTACCTAAGTGCATAGATTTTGTGTCTATAAACAACAAAAATACTAATATCACCTCCATATTATAAAGGATAAAATACTTAGAATAATCAAGATTAATAAGTTTTAGGGTGCTCGAGTAATTTCTTTGCTTGATCTTGGTAAAGTATTTCCTTTTCCTTCTACTATCCACTTGACTACTGAATATTTCTTGAGCATGAGAGTGATAGGCCTAACTCAAAACTAAAAAATTAGGAATAAATCTTCTAAAAAAAGTTAATCTTTCTAAGGAATGATTGCAAGGCCTTCTTGTGAGTTGGTAAAGAGAGGAAAGAGAGGGTAGCTAATATTCTTTCAGGATCAATGGAAATTCAATCCTTTGAAATAACAAATTGTCTTAAAATATTTCCTTGAGGGGACAACAAAATTACATTTCTTGGGGTTAAGAGACACCCCAAATTCTCTACATCTCTCAAATATTTTCTCAAGATGATGATATGATCTTTGCTCTACTTTGAGAAAATAGTAATATCATCTAAGTAATAAAGGATGAATTCATTGATGTACCCCTTGAAGGTAATGTCCATTGCTCTTTTAAATGTGGCACCTGCATTTGACAAACCAAAAGGCATTTTTTGATAGCATATGTTCTCCATTTGGTTATAAATGTAGTCTTGAATTGATCCTCTTCCTTGACCATGATCTGATTGAAACCTGAATAAATCCATCAAACATGGAAAACCTTTGCGCACCTTACCATAGTCTGCATAAAATATGCTCCATAGAAGGAAAAGGATAATGATCCTTTAATGAAGCTTTGTTCAAATCTCTAAAATTAACACAAAGTTTGATTTCACCATTCTTATTCCTCACCGGAACATGATTTTCCACCCAAGTAGAGTATTTGATAGGAAAAATTATTTTTCCTCAATTAGTTTGGATAACTCCTTCCTCATGAGGGGCTCTATCTTAGGATTGACAGCCTTTGATTTTTCTGATGGGCTTTACATTAGGATCAAGATCAATGGAGTGTTGAGAAACACTTGGATCAAATCCCTTCAGGTATTCATACTCCCATGAAAAGATGTCACTATATTTTTGACATAATGAGATAAAGGGCATTTCCTTCTCATCTTCTACGCATACTTTCCCAAGCAAAAAATCTTTACCGCGTGCAATAGTGACTAGATGGTGTCTTATTTCTTTATTGTAATGTTGTTTTCTTCTCCTTTGAACTCATCATTAGGACTGAAAATATGTTCTAAGGTGACCAATACTTTAGGAAACTTTTTTATTCTTAGCTGAATAACTTGATCACCATAGTTTTCATACAAATCAAATTACATTTTTGAAGAAAACTTGACTTCATTCTGAATGAATTGAACAATTTGTGCATCACTATCAAACACCTTCCAACTGGTTTCATTTTCTGGAATTGATGGCTTGACACCAACTTTGATATGTTATGTTTCCTTGAATGAAATCCTTAACTGGTGAGAATTATGAACTAAGGGCTTCCATATGGTCTTCTTCTTTGTTTAATTTCCTTGGCACCACCTGTAGATTGAGAGCATCAAATCTCTCCAAGAGGTCCCAAACTTTGTGTTTATAATCTTTTAAAATATTATTCTTTTCCACACACCTTGTTCCTCACTTGGTGGATAACCAATTCAGTGTCACCAAATATCTACAATGCCTTGATTTGTCTCTTTTCAACAATAAGAAGACCATGCACCAATGCTTCATACTCTACTATGTTTTAGAACATGTAAACTGTACAACTTATGTGTAAAGAATAATTTCTTATCCTTAGGAGAAATTAGAACAACACCTACGCTGTGCTCCATTTCTACTTCTTACAACCATCAAAGAACATATTCCATAGTCCATAGAAGCATTATCCTTTTCTTTCTTGAGTGGTGTAGGAAAGATTAATTCTTCTTCAAGAATGAAGTAGGTTCCAAGTCCAGTTTCCACAGACTATATCATAAGATCAAAATCATAATGCTTCCTTAGCCCATTCATCTAATAAAAGATCATGGGATATGGAAGGAGGAATAGGTGCTACTCTTTTGAAACTGACTCTTGATTCTTGGTCTTTCTTGTATGAGAAAATTTTATTAGAGAGGAGAAGGGTCAT
Organism: Taxus chinensis; assembly: GCA_019776745.2. Classification (NCBI taxonomy): domain Eukaryota; kingdom Viridiplantae; phylum Streptophyta; class Pinopsida; order Cupressales; family Taxaceae; genus Taxus; species Taxus chinensis. The sequence goes on along the minus strand of JAHRHJ020003801.1, from coordinate 34,566 downwards.
AAGACTCAACATGATAGGAAATTATAGGCTCAACTTATATGGTAAATCTCATACCATATCTAGTTCTTAGGAGCATATGAGACCAATCTGAAGACAAGTAACCACCCACCTTGGCCATGAAATCTCTTGATAGGAAAATGGAAAACAAAGGAGGTAATTCAATGAATGAATACATCTTGAGTTATGGTTAGACTTGGAAAATCATGAAGGGTTAACTCAAGATCTTTGATGACTCCTAGGATGTTAACAGTTGAGCCATCAAGTTGCAAGACTCCTTTAGAGACAAGGTTGTACTTAAGACCTAGGATATCAACAATTTTCTTAGGCATAATAGAAGTATTAGCCCCTGAATCAATCATGCAATTGTGAACAAGATGTTTTCCTATTATCAAGGACATATAAAAGGGTGGTGTTTTGACAACTTTTCTTACTTTCTTCTCCTCTATTTGACATATATTAACAATAACCTGAGTTCTTTTAAATAACTGGATCAACTTGAGAGAGTTGTACACAAGAGCTTCATGTAAGAGGTCACGTTGTGATGGAATAGCCAAAGCATCCCACATTGTTACATTTACATTTATCTTCTTCATCTGATCAACAATGTTGAATGGGAGGCCCATGGACTTGTGCATTTGAGGTGCAACATTGTCTTTTCTTGATTTTTCCAAGGCTGAGACAGGTGCTTTAGGGTTGCACAAGAGTTTGATTTTCCAAAGTAGGTCATGTGTGCAACCTTCATGTGTACAACCTCACATGGAAACTACGCACGTAGCAAACCATATCTATTGGTTGAATTTGTGCCATATTCCTTTGATGTATGAAGAACATTCTAATTGACAGAAGATGAAGGCTACATGAGAGTTTCCAACACTCTCTTCTTGGACCTTGTGTTGTCAACAACTTGAGTGCATGATCTATTTATTTTAATTTTCCATGGCTTGATTTATTGCGTAAAAGTCATCAACCCCAAAGAATATTAAATTAGTCTCAGGGTTGACCTCTTGGAGTCTTCTTCATTGTAGGTTCATGTGCTTCCATGGATGGTTCATAATTGGAAGCATTCTATGAATCATGAAGGCTTGTGTGCAAATCATATTGCACAATTATATTGACTATGTGGTAATTGTAAGGAAAACACCACTCCGTCTCTTGAATCACATTGTTTTGTACTAAAATCAATGCTTTACTTGAGCTAGGAGAGGAAGTGGTTACACAGGAAATTTTCTGAAGAGGAAGGTGTGGATTATGGCTCTGCCATCTATCATTTTTTTTTCTTCCCATACTTCTGATTTGAATATTGATTTCTAAAGGGATGATAATTTTGATTGAATCCTTGATTATAAAGGATAATTTCTAAAGGATTGAGCTTGTTATTTTTCTAAGGATATGACTTTATTGGAAAAATTTCTAATCAAGGCTTTCATTTTTTCATCTTCGTTTTGATTTTGGGGAGAATAGAATGTGGAGGCAATGGGTTGGGAAATTTTCTCAGGAATTGGAGAAATGGAAGGCTAAGACGTTTGATGCAATTCAGGAAACAAGGGCATAGGAAATCTAGGGGATATCTTTCCAGCTTCTATTAGAAAATTTTCATCTCTAACACCTATTAGATAGGCATCATGTAAATAAATATCACCCATGGATTGTATCATAATAGCAATGTCAAAATTCAATGCTCTTAAGAAATAGAGGAAAACACCTTTTGAAGTTGGTATTAAGGGTAGTAGAATTCAATAATGTCTTCTGAAATCTAAAATTGAAGTCAAGCCATGAGCTCATTGGGAGCTCTCTTGATGGTTGTTAGTTTTCTAACAAGGATATATTATCTGACTTTCTCCTCAAACTGATTGCAAAGAGATAGTGTCTAGCTCATCCCAGTTGTGAATAGAGGTAGGTCTTAAACTTATATACCATTGAAGTGCTTTTCCTTTGAGTGAATAAGCTAAAATTGTAACTGCAACATCATCTTCTGTGAACTAGATGAACTAAGCAGACATTTTCAATGTCTTGAATGTGATCAACAAGGGTTAGTTTGATTCTCACTAGTGAAAAATGGAATATTTTGAGTGCAGCCACTGGTATATCATGTTGTGCATTGAGAGCCAAAGGAATACCACCATTGAAGATGACAAAGGGAATATTTATCTGATGCACCATGATTCTGATGGGTCTCAAGACTCTAGAAGAGTGCGTGAAAAGGTCTACCAAGGAGGAGGAGTGGAAAGAGGTCTGCACGTGAGGAGATGGAGATCTATGTGCTACTCTACCTCTTCTTCTTCTTGGAGATAACTGAAAATATTCAAAGGTTCACCACTTGTTGCACACTTGTCTTGTTTGTATCCTTCTCATGAAAGAGGCACTCTACTGGTCTGCTAAAACTAAAGATATAGATGATTGGAGTCATCAGATGTGTTGAAACAAGCCTCCAAAGGCTAGAAATTACTAAAGTCACACACCAAAACTTATTAATAATGAAATTTAAAGCTTTTCAATACTGGTCCCACTGGGCATGCCAAAACTGTTGGAGCTCAAAATTACACACCCACCCCAAATCTAAGATGATCTAGGGATTTTGAGGAAACATGGGACTATCTACAAGTTGTGGGACTTGCAAATGAGATAGACCTCTAGAGAAGGCCACTTCCTCTTCTTATTTCTACTGTTAAAACTACTCCTAAGAAGGGAAATGCAAACTATCTAAATCTACTCTATCATTCCAAGGGACTAAGGAGAGAGGGAAATGCATAAAACTGAAATCCTAAACTAAGGGGAGGTGATAGCACCAGAAAGAAGGGGAAGGACACTCTTAGATGAGTGAAAATGAGGTAAAATGAGAAAAGGAAGGGCAGACATGTGTGCCATAATCTACAACATTCAAGCTCTCATTTTCATGGAGCACAACATAGAATAAACCTTGCAATAGATATAAAACATGCACAACATACCAATATTGCAAAATAAAGGCAAGAAGATGTAATAAACATAGGCTATAACAGATAACAACCACAAAACACAACTTTTGTTACTTCAAATGAATGCATAGTCCATTACAATGGAGGAAGGAGGCACGAATCAACATGAATGTAGCTCAAATCTGAGGCCTTGTAACTCAAAATGTAAGAATGCACTACTCTGAATAATGCCCTTGCATTCCAAGAGGGTCCAACCTTTACAAATGGGAATTATTCTACATTATATAGAAGAATAATGGGAGAGAAGAGGAGGGAAAAGAGAGGGAAACTCAGAATTCCAACCTACAACCACCAATAAGATGCATTAAATGCCTATAAATCAACATGTAACTCTGTCAAATATGCCTCCCCAGTGTAACTAGGTAACATTGGACCACCTCTCAAGTGGTGGGACTTGCATACCTGAGATGGACCTCCAAAGGAGGTTGGTTCCTCTAACTAATCATAGCACTAAACTACTCCTAATGAATAAAAATAACTATCTACTCATAATCTATGTTTTCCAAGGGACCAGGGAGAAAGAGAAAGCATGAAAACAAAGAAATCCTAAACTACAGAGGTGATAACACCAAGAGAAGGGGGTGTTGGACAATTCAAAATGATTGAAAATGGGGAAAGATGAGAATGGAGAGGATGGACAAGCATCACATACCAAAATACATACAATACACCATATTCATTAAGCACAACAACATCTAAGCATGTAATGAGAACGATAAAATGCACAGTATACTTGCAAGTATGAAGAAAGGCAAGAGAAAGCAATGAAACCAATGCAAGGATAGAGAAATAATCACAAACACTAGTTTTATTGCTCCAATAATTTTCACAATACATAATTTTAGAGGAAAGAGGCATGATCCTGCATTATAAATGCTCAAGAATATGAAGGCTTGAAGATCCAAATCCACCCAGCATTGAGAAGAAGAGAGAGCAACATCAAAAATGTCCAAACTCCTTCTTAAAATGAGCTCTCTTTTACAATATATGGAAGAATGAATGAGAAAGAGGGAAGAGAAACCCAAAATTTGAGATCACTTCAACCATCAACCAATAGCATTGAATTGGCCCTTGAAAAAGGTGATGGGACCCTTGCAAAACCATTCCATCATGTTTTGTGTCGTGTAAGAAGGAATTTGACTCCATGTCTTCATTTTTCCATTTTTGAGCTTGACTGGGACGTGTTTTCTGAATGGGACGTTTTTAATTGTTTTGGGTCACCAAACTTAACCTCATTCAAAATGTTTATTGTTTCATGGGATAGAGCTTGGAAAATACGAGATCCAAAAAGTATTAATTTTATCAAATTTGAGATGAGAGTGGACAAATTATCATCATGTGGGTTACAAGGGGTCGTATTGCACATTTTTAATATTATCAGTGGTTGATCTATTGTTCATTTCCCCACAATGCCCGACAATTAGTCATTTTTTTTACCCTTTTTATATCCCTCCTTTACATTTTGGGTTAATCGAAAAATGTGGGCCCAAAGGGAACACAAAGAACATGGTTGGGCCTCCATGTTTCCATGTCTGCAACTCTTTTCCCCCCTTCTCCAACCTTATGGGTTTAATGAGGGTGCAGAGAATTGGGTTAAATGTGGGATGACCCTGCTTTCACCTTCGGGTCAAAAATAACCTCATCTCCCACATAATGAGGCTCGGAAAGCTCACCAAGCCAACTCCCTGATCTCGCACCTCCGTGTCAATTTCCCGGGCCCTTTAAAGGCACTCACGACCCCCACAATGTGTTCCTCATGGGCTTAGTTCTCTCGACAAGCCCATAGCCCACACTAATTTACAACCCACCTCTATTTAAATTTATTGTGGCAAAAGTGGTTGCCCAAGGAAAAACGACCCTCCGAACCTTGCCTCTTGGGTCACCAAGATTCACACTAGCCGCACAACACTATATTTTGACCCAAATCATTTTCTCCCATTTTTTCTAACGCTTTGAATTTATCATTAGGGGAACCAAAATTACCAAAATTGAATACAAAGCCAAATCTCAATACTTCTATTTTGAGATTTCAAAATTGATTTAAGTGTTGAGCCTAGAAGAAGTGGAATTGGAACCAAAATAATCCTAAGTCCACCAAATCATAGCAGCCCAAAATCTTGGAAATTCAAAAAAATGAAAAATCTAGATTTGGTCTAGAAGTTCCAGCCAATTTGTCCCAAGTCCAATTTCTCCAAGATTATCCATTTTAAAATAGCCTAGGGGGTAAAAATGGATAATAATTTGGTGACTCACGGGGACATCTTCCTGCTAGATGAGATGATCAGTGGCCTTGAAGCATCCATTGGGCATGGAGTCATCCTGATACACTTGAAAACTAATTTGAAACTCTTAAATCATGTCCCTGAGCCACTTAAACACTATTGAACTTGGATTTGATTTTCTATTTCTTGAATTTCCCAACTTTTATAAGAAAAACTTGAAATTTAGATCGAGTGGAAAATTGTTTTGAACCTAGAATTTTCTTTTTTCTACAATCTTAATTTGATGGGATGAGAGGAGGATCCTTTGAAACTTCCCCAAAATCTGATTTCCTTGCCAAGTATGAAGAACTGAAACTAATGATTTCTTGGCAAGGATGAAGCACTGCAGAAGTTTGTGGAACACATGCTGATTTGGGAAGCACTGGAGACTGCTGTTAAAACTGATTTTCCCCATGAACACTGCTACTTCCAATGAAATGGATTGTGCAAGAGAAACAATAGATCAAAACTATGTACAAAAGAGGAAGATCATACATGTATCAAGTGAAACATGCAAAGTGTGCACAAGCACTTCTTCTATTGAAAACAAACCTACCTACTCTACTCTAACCAGAGAAATGGAAAGCTCAAACAAATCCTGACATTGGAAAGGAGAAGTAGCTTCCCTTCCTCACAAATTTGGACCATGTGACTGATTTTGCAATGGACATGGTCTTGTGCATGAGTGAAAAACTAACTACAAGATGATTTTCCACCCAATTCATCAAGGTATCAATGGAAACAAGAGAAATACCTCTTTTAGTTTCTCTACATTTGGATTAAGAGGCATTACAGTTGATCCTTGGAACTTTGTAACTCATCCTCATGCTCAGAAGTGAACATGACCTAGTGAAAAATCTGATCTTTGGCTCTAATGAAGCCAGATACTTGATTGGGAAAGGTCTGATCCATTGAATTTTCCCATTGCTCTGAATCCCAACTTCAATAATGAAGTCTTCTTATAGACATTCCTAGAAAAGGTGACTATTTGCATGTTGATTTTGATTTTGTTTTACATCTACAAACAACTGATCCTCTACCTTGATGACTGATTTGGAATGGTGTTATCCTTATTCTCTTCCTCTTCCTTATCCAATGTGAAACTTGGAAGATCAAATTCCTCCAATTCTTGATTCAAGAGGAATTTTGGTGAGCAACAAGCTGTTCTTGAATGTTCTCTTCCATGGCACTGAGATCTTTGTGTTGAGAGGATAGGTGACGGGGCTACAAAGTGATGATTTCAATGGATCTTCCTCATCAATGCAATCCTCCAAGTTTGATAGGCAATCAAACTCTTCATTGTCCAACTGTGCTAAGGGTTCTCCTTCTTCCATGATGGCTTCTGAATTTGCAATTTGTTCACCATGGTCTCCTCATCCTCAAACAAAAATCTTGAGAGTTCAAACTCATCCAAAAAATCAATTTTTGGAAGGATGAAGTGGAAGAAGGGTCCGAATCTACCACAAGAAAGCAAGAAGACTCTCTATGATCTCTTCCTCCATAGTAGGCCTTCTGAATGGTTACAACATTTTTTCTCTCCTTTGTGCTCCTCTTCTTGTGGATTTGGAGTTGATTCTTCTCTTTCAACTGATTCCGCAACTTGATGGATTCTCAACTAATTTTTTGTGGAAAATATAGTGCCAATAATGTGAACACTACACTCATGGATTGTTGATCATTATCAGAACAAAAGGACTTGATTCTTTTCTTGTTCTTGCTATTCTTCTATAAAATCAGTTCTCACCACATGTTCTTGAACCTCAACCTCTTAACTGAAGGCTTAGTCATCAATGGAATTTTCTAGATGATATTGAATCTTGTAGCCCACTCTTTCAAGTTTATTGTAAGTTCTTCTTTGCTAGGCTCCTCAGTTTTCTTCCCTCCTTGACTGATTTTCTGATTTTATTCTTCCCAAAATGGGTTTGGGAATGCAAGAGGAGGGGTGGGTTGGGATTCAACTAATTTTTTCATTGTTTGTGGTGGAAGGGAAGGTTTATTTTCTTCTTTTTGTGGAGGGGAAGGATTTTAGGAAGGGAAAAGGGTAGAAGATAGAAGATGGGATGGAAGGGTAGAAGATGGAGAAATGGAATCCATAATAGGGGAAACAAGTAAGAAGCTAGGGAATTAAAACTCAGGATGAGATGGTATGGGTTGGGAAATGGGAAGAGGGCTGTGAGATGATAATGTAGGGTTTCCCATTGATAGGAATGTACTAACATTAGATTCATAAGCCTCCATCTCCTCAATCCACTTTGCAAGTTGTGGTAGCATCTCAACCATAAAATCAAGCTTCTGTTGAGGGTTGTAATGTCTTGGCATAGGGCCAACCCATGGACAAGGGACCCTAAAACCAATCCTGAATGCTTTCAATTGAGATGTAGTCCTGGTCTGCACCATATTTTCCTCCATTCTTTGAATTTTCCTCTGCAAATCAGTATCTCCAAGGTATAGAATTACCATCATCAATTTGCATAACCATGTTCTTGATAAACTGTATAATTTGGTGAATAACCAAACTAATTGTATTTCTCATTGGGATATGCATAATGATTGTTTTCATTCATAAAACTGATCTGGAGGTGTTTTGGAAAATATTTTCAAGTGGAGGTGAATTGAAATGGTTCTGTGCTGCTGCAAGTGTGAATTCCATGATGGGAATGAAGTCATGATTACACAACTTCATGGATGGAAGAAAATAAAGGTATGGAAAGAAAAATGGATGGAAATGGATGGAAAGAAAGGTCTGTAACTCAGAAAATGGGTTGTTTTAGATCAATGGAATCGCTAGTTGTGCTTGGATATGCCTCCAAAGGATGAGATTTCATCAAGAGCACAACAAAATTGATGAAATGAAGTGTAACCAAGATACACACCTATGAAATATATAGCGTTCCCCTACTTTTCCCACCTGGCATGCTAGAACTGCTAGGCATGCCAAAACTATTTGTGTATGTAGCATTATCACCAAATTACAACACCCTATGATTTACAACACCCTTCATGTATGTGTGCATGAGTTATCAGTGTAACTGGGTAACATTGGACCATCTCTCAAGTTGTGGGACTTGCATACTTGAGATGGACCTCCAGAGAAGGTTGGTTCCTCTACCTAATCCTAGCACTAAACTACTCCTAATGCAAGAAAATAACCTATCTAATCCTATCCTATCAATTCCAAGGAGACCAGGAGAAGGAGAAACCATGAAAATGGAAATCCTACACTACAAAGGTGATAACACCAAAAAAGGGGTGTTGGATAGTTCAAAATGCTGAAAATGGATAAAGATGAGAATGGAGAGGATGGACAAACATAAAAGACCAAATATATATACAAAACACCATCTTCATTAAGCACAACAAGATTTAAACATGTAATGAAAATAAAAAATATACAATATACCTTGCAAGAATGAAGAAAGGAAGAGAAAAGCAATAAAACCAATGCAAGGATAAAGAAATAATCACAAACACTAGTTTTATTGCTCCAAAATTTGCACAATACATCATTATGAGGAAAGAGGCATGATTCCCATTACAAAGCTCAAAAATGGAGGCTTGGAGCTCCATATCCACCCAACATTTGAGAAGAAGAGAGAGCAACATCAACTCCTTTACAAAATGAGCTCTCTTTTACAAATATAGAAGAATGGATGAGAGAGAGAGAGAGGAAACTCAAAATTCTCCTTTAACCACCAACCAATGGCATTGAATGTGCTGTAAAAGTGATAGAGGACCCTGTAAAACCTATGCTTCCATGTATTATGCCTTGTGGGAGAAGAAATCTGGATCCATGTATTCATTTATTGCCTTTGTTGCACCTAGAAGTGGTCATTAGGAATTGAAGATTTTTTTCAAGTTTTTTAACCACCCACTCCACCAACTTTCAATTTTAAATGATTTCATGTTGAAGTTCTTGGAAATATGAATCCATTGATATATATTTTTTTGTCAAAAATGGAGTTCGTGAGCGAGAGATAAAGAAATGTGGGTTGGTAGGCTCCAAATTGCTCATTTTCCAAATTTTCAGGTTAGTTCTCCTAACTTGCCCACATTCCGTATACAACTGGGTCTTCATTTCCTTTAATTTTTAGGTTTTTCATTAGCGTAGGGAACTAAGTTTCTCTTCGAACAAAGCTTGGAGTTATTATTTTTCCCAACTTCCCCACGGGTCATCCCAACCCACACTACATTGCCGAATCCACTCCCTAACTCAGCGAGCTCATCGAGCTCCTTTCAATCCTCCACCTACTTTTGTTGTGGCCTCGCCCATCATTTTAGGCCCCTTTGATTTGCAAGGAACATTTTCCCTTGGGGAACAAGTTCCCCACACTCCATGCATCCCCACACTATAAACAAAATCCCCATCGCTTTGATTTTGGGTCCTCGGCCCCATCGAGGAACCGATCTCCACCTCACCCGTTTCCATATGGGTCACCCAATCCCGAGTTCCCAAACTTGACCCTAAGCCACAATATAATAAAACTCACCCCTCCCTTTGATCTTCATCTGAATTATCCAATCAAAGCACGATGAGCCCGAAAGAACTAGTTCTTTCGGGCCTCTTTCAACTTGAAATCCCGCACAACAAAGGGGGTGCCTTTTAACCCTTTGTAAATTGGTTTCCATGGGGCTGCAGAGAACTTGGTTCCACAGAGGCTTGTTCCACTTGACCTTCAGTGAGATGAAATACACTGTAAAACCCCTTTTTTCTAATTTATCTCCATACTTGATCATTTTTTTGGATTTTCTCAAGAACCAAGAGGGATGGAAACATGAAAATGATGTCCTTAAGCCACTTTTGCCAACCTAACCCATTTTTTCCATTTTTAAACCATTTTTTTTCTCCTTTTACAAACTAAACCAAGGGGTGAGGTCCTTCCAATTTTCCAATTTTCTTGGCCAAGGAAGTTAGTAAAATTAATTGAAGTCTCCCCAAGACCAATTTTCCCATTTTTAACCATTTCTGATCCAAAATTTGCTAAGTTTGAGCCTTTTGAAACCCAAAAGAGGAAAAAATGCACCAAATGATCCCAAAACTCCTGAAATCAACTGCAAGTGCCCTACAATATAGAAATTAACTATTTTTCTCTAGATTCTCCATGAAGCTCCTTATTAACTTCTTAAATTCAGTTTCTCCCAAGTTATCCATTTTTTCTAGGGGTAAAAATGGATAACAAGAAGTTATGGCAATGTAAAGTTCTATAGTGTAAAAGGGACATGCCACATGACATCACTTGATTGGTCATGGGATTTTATTGTTTGACTGTAAGCCATCCTTTCCATTTTTAGAACTTCCATTTTATACAAGGGTCCATCCACATCTAACATCCTACAATTCATCCTTGGGAAATGCATTTTATTTGAGAGTTGGACACATGATTCATTAGGATTGGAATGAAGGTTACAACCTTTGGTGCATGCATGGGAGAAAGGGGAAAAAGAGAATTGCACAAGGATGAAAGGATGTAGAAGAAGTCTTCTGGTGTGTGTAAGATGGTACATGAGGATTAGGGAAAGGGGAAGAAGAGAAAGTTTGGAGGCCCACTAAAAGGAATTGTGAAATATTGAGAGAGGGTGGCACGCAAGGAAGCATGTGAGTTAGAATGTGTAAGGGAAATATGCAAGGGAATAAGGGAAAAAATTATAGTTATGAAATAGAGGAATGCAAGCATGTGGGCATATGTAGAAGATATCGAAGGAAGTGGAAGAAGGATAGTGCATGGGAAGGACTGTAACTATGCAAATTACACCAAGGATAAAACCAACAGTGTGCGTAACTTGAAAACTTGATGCCATAGTGAGAATGAAAATTCAAGTTACCATAACAACTAGGGGGTTATTTTGGGAAACAACCCCCAACATGGGATTGTGCTCTTAACCTACCTCTTCGCCTCACCATAATCAGATTATAGACAGTGATTATTCAAAATGTTTGAAATTTGAAAGAGTTAAGTTTTATTATTATTTGCATTTATTCGTATGGAAATTGTGGGAAACAATGAATTTGATTTTTATAAATATAGGAAAATACATCATATTTTTCTATTAGTTTCATATAGAATTTATTTTTGATTGCAATTTAAAATATCTCTTATATATGTATTTAGTTTTACCAATTGTGTTTATGAACACATACATTTGATTAAAGTGTATAGAAGATATTGAAAAATAAATCAATTTTTGACTAACTCTTGACAAATTATCAATCTATGTATGTTATCTATAGGCATACATGCATATTATTGGGGGAATGGTTTTTATTGAAATTGTACACCCCATTTCTATTTCAAGCCACATAGACATGGTTCCCCGTATATGATAGAATGTTGTAATTCCCATAGATTTGATGCCAAAAATTTACAACATGGTCATGTATATTTTATGCCAAACATTTACAACATGGCCAATGACTATCATGGAAATAAATTAATGTGATCAATAATTATGAATTCACAAGTCGATCACATAAAACATCATTTAATAATCCTAAGGTAGATTCTATATCCCTTTCAATATAGATTAGTAAAATCACATTAATCATATTTATTCTTGTTGTAAGGTTTTGGAGGTTCCCCCTAGAAATAGGTAGCCATATAATTCTACAATATTATCCTCTCTGTCTTCTCTTATGATTTTTCACTATTTGACTCTTGTTAATGTGAATTACTTCTATTGTTCTATTTTGGTGTTTGTATATTTGATTTAGAGCCAAATTAAAGGTTAGGAGAGCCCTTAACAAAAATTGGAGTGGACGCCCTTTTCAAATTTTTAGTTAATAAATTTTCCCATCAAATAAATAAATAGAAGTTGTTTGCTCTCTCGTATTTTAAATTTCACATTAGGATCACAATAAATCAAAAATTTAGAGAAACTATTATAAAAAATATCCTATAAAATTATCACACAAGGATGATAAATATTCCATGGATGGAGATAATTAATTGTGGAGGTGCTCCGAATGTAAAAAATATTTTTTTTTATACAAAGTTTCTTACAATTATGATTTACTGATATCAAGTAGCTAGTGGGACTCAAGAGCAGGTCTTCTAATCCCTCTATAAAGAATAATAGAAATTTCTCCCAAAAAATAGGAATAGAAAATTAAATACTTCTTTCTTTCAATTATACTCACTTCTACTGACTACACCAGTGATATTATAAAAAATGCACAAACATTTTCCAAGAAAAAATTACAGACCTGCATAATCTTGAGCTACATAAAATAATGGGTAAATATATGAAAAAAATCATATGAGCTCACAAGTATGTCATATATTTTTTTACTTGTAAAAATATTATAATACCTTTTTATGTGTATGCATGAAATGTATTTTACTATATAATAATTTTAACAAATGACTCAATTATTATTGAATCTTTGGATAAATTTTTTTAATACTAAGTTTTAAAAATAGTTGTAAATGAGAGAAGTTTTTAGATTTAAGTTACCCTAACTATCGATGCCCTAAACAATGGCCTAGTTTTTTTAGGGCTCAATATCCCCTTGATTTAATCTAATTTGAATCCATCTAAGTAATTTCATTAAAATTAGTATCAAAGCTTTGAATTGGGTAAGGTCTCTTGCAACACATTAGTTTAAGCCTAGAATCTATTTAGAGGGATGTAGGATTGAGAAAACATAACTCTTGATTTTGAAGAAATTTAATTTTTCCATCAGTATAGTATTGTTTAAGGGTTATTTATAAATACAAAGAATGGGGAAAAGACTAGAATTTTTTTGCATGTTTGTGTAAAATACAAGTCATTGGAATCATTTTGATGAGATGATCATAACAATATTAGTTGCCAACAATCCTATTTTTTAGATGTTTATGCCTTTTGCATAAATTCAATGGACTCATCTTGAAGAGATGATCATAATGGTTTAAACCACGCATTAACCTATTTCAAGTCCCTTAACCCTTAATACTAAACCATCCACCATGAACCCTAAAATCCTAAACCCTAATTTATGAAAAATATAAAAATAAAGGTAGAGGAAAGGGTAATGATACCCTAAGATAAGCCTCCTCTTGATATGGGGCCAAAAATGGGGCTCATTAGATCATAGGTCCTCAAGTTTTATTCAATGGATCAAAAGGTGAGTCATTTGGAATAATATGTGAACAATATACATTAAAAAACATGAGAAAGGCAGATATGATGTCAATCAAATACATCTTGAACACATTGTATGCCATAATTGACTATATCATAGTGACATAGCCCAACAGTTCCCTAAGAAACCCTAAGAAACCCTAATTAAAATCTAGGCCAGTCTCAATACTCATTTTACTCCAATATAATAGTCTGCACATTTTACCAAAAGTGGAGATGCATAGATTTGATATAAGGATTTGGTCACATGGATCAATCAAATGGATAATTTCTTTTATTTAAATCAAACCCCTTTTGTACGAAAGGTGTTTATGGAATATTTGTATCTAGAACCAGAGTTTTTAATTTGGTATAGATGGTTATATACTTAAAAGAAGAAGGGTTTGACTATCAATTGGTTAATTTACATTGATGAGTTGTAACTATACTATTACTGCAATGTGATGAAGAACTATTTCAGCCAACTAGTATAACTATGAAAAATCGGCTCATCAAAGATTATATTCAAAATTTCCAAAATTCATGCTTGTAAATGGAGTACATCATAGAGGATGACCTTAATTACTTAATTTTGGGGGCACTTAAGAATAACATCCAACATTATGTTCATGTTTAATCTAAGTTCTATGTCAAAGTCCATTGTATTTACCCACAAAGTAGAAGAAAGAGACCAGGTCAAATGGAGGAAATTCAATATTGGAAGAGAGTAGTCATCTAGAATCATCATTCCCTCATCCTAATATATGTACTCCTAAATTTTTTTGAAGATAAACAATCAAAGGGTCATGTTTCAACTATGATAACAAGTAATGTCAGGGACATAAACATGTTGAGAAGAAACTATTCTACATTAAAGGAATGGTAATGAACAAGAGGGCGATGAAGTTGGAGGTGAGTTCAATGAAGAGACAAAGGAATAAAAATGATCCTACTAGCTAGCTATTTCATATTATGCACTTTTAATAATTAACACACCAAAAACACTAAAAGTGGTGGGTTTACCAAATAAACAAAGAAAAAAATTATTAAATAACTCAGGTAGTACACATAGCTTCATCATCACTAAGTGATCGCACACTTGAATTATTTTTTCTATCCAACTCTAGAATTTCAGGACATGATTGTAGGTGGTGGTAGAATCAATTGTTCAAGAAAATTCCATAGTATTAAGATCACCACAAGTGAGTACAAGCTAGATTGATAATATCTTTTCATGTACTTAATGAATAATTATAAAATATATATAATATAAAAAAACAAAAGATATATTTTTGGGCCAAGATTCCCTAATATTCAATAGAATCATAAATATAAGAATACCCTTAAGGTAGTGCAACACCATATTTCTAAAGATTCTTAAGGAAGGAATAACTTAACAATTTACCAATATAGGAAATCCACTTTGAGGGGGATACCTCCAATATATTTCTACCAAGTTAAGTACTAAAAAAATACATGGCACATATTATAATGACATTCCACTCCTTTTTATAGATATACAATACTCTTAAGAGATGGGTAACACATAATCCCAATGTAGGCTGAATCATTACCCAATATAATTAAAATTTTTGTGACCCATATAAACATATATTTAACTAAGGGGATGTGTGTCACATGCCGACATCTTCATCAACCAATATACACAATAATATCATATCCAAAGTTACATAATATGCCCTCCCTTCTTGACATTTTTCGTCCTCAAAACATGAGAAGTAACCATGTAATGAGCATGTTTCAAATCATTGCACACTTAATTCCATGCTTGATCATCCAACCACCCATATGTGATCTTAGTGGGTGAAACATCTCTAAACCTAGATCCATTGTCCACTACAATACTCTAATTCCATATATATCACTAGTTGTTCCTCCTTGTCTTTCATGCACAACCATAGTAATTATTCTATATTTCCATGTCACATACTTAGTACTCCAATGATTTCATGTATATCCATATTGATTATTCCTCCAATGACCCACATATTCATATATGTTTCTTCTCTCATGTTCCCTAACATGCCTTCATGATTTTTTCCTATCATGATGATATGGGTGTCTATATGACACAACCTTAGTATCCTCAACCTTATCAACCATTTATTTGACTTTCTTTTCCTCTTCCACAATTTTGTTTTCCATTTACTTTTTATCTCAAGTAAATGAATAATTATTTTATTATTTTTCATAATTTTATTCATGTTATTCTTTTAAATAATCTTTAGTCCCCTATTCACCATCTTCAAATCCATCATCATGCTCCACTTTTAACTTTATTTACACTTCATTAAGTGTGATATCATGTAAAGAGATCTTATTTTTCTTGTACCAAATCTTCATAATTTTCTATTGCATATTGATAGTAATTGTTCCCAAGGTCTCTAATCAATGATATCTAAGAAAAATATCCATACCATTCATATCTAAAGCATAAAAATATAGATGTAAAACATTATTTTCCATAGAGATATTTAAATATTCAAAAACTTAAATTTGTTTACCATCCACTTGAGCTTCCACTATATTCTTTTTTTGAACATGTAGATGTTGAGATATATTCATGTTGAAAAAGTTATACTTGTTTTTGGAGTTTGTGGAAATAATTTCATTTTTCCTTTGAATGCACCCTTTAAAATGAAATATTGATGATTCCTTCTTTGAAGATGCACTATTTGAACTCTTATCTTGATCGTATGTCTCTCCTTTTGAATCATGTGTAGTCTCTTCATCATTAATATTGTCTTCTTATTATTATTATTCATATTATTTTTCATCTTTATCTATAAAATCCTCATTATTTACATCCTGTTGTTGCTTTATCCAGACCCTTGGATTGGGATAGTATTTTTCCTAGACTCTCTGTAGATGTAACCATATCATTTTCTTCATATTGTTCCCCTTGCTTCAAAGTTAATTATGATTAAAGGAGAATTATCAATTTGTAATAAGTTTTGTGCCTTGTCAAAATAAAAATAAAGTATTCAA
Source organism: Taxus chinensis (assembly GCA_019776745.2). NCBI lineage: Eukaryota > Viridiplantae > Streptophyta > Pinopsida > Cupressales > Taxaceae > Taxus > Taxus chinensis. The sequence goes on along the minus strand of JAHRHJ020003801.1, from coordinate 18,224 downwards.
CGGAAATGTTGGAGGAATGACACCGTAATAATTCCTTAGGGACTGGTTAATGGATTGGTTAAAATGAACTTAGCACTTTATATAAGCACGTAATGTTCAAATGACTATCAAAGGTCTACACTGCCAAACAATTCAAATGCTCGTGAAGTAGAGGAAACATGGTGGGATTTCAGGCCTCTATGAGCCATTCAGGTTTCATGGATTTCAAGTCTTTGGAATGTACCAAATTCATATAGTTTCAAGTCCATGGCAGGGCAGAAAAGTCAACATGATGAGAGAGAAACATGGTGGATTTAGGGGATATCAATATGGCACAAGATCAATGGCCAAATGTGGACACATGTCACCATTCCAGCGTAAGGAGAGAATATGGGCACCAACAAATGTAAAGTATGTGGAATGAGTCATATTTTAAAGGGCTTTACATCTACATGGTTTGACAGGTTAAGGCACTATACATGGAAACATTTATGCAGAACCAACAATGAAGTATGACTAGATAGAAGTTACGATGTGAAGTCCTAACCCCACAACCAATAAAATGTAAACATGAAAGCAAGAGAGCCTAACAATGTGAAGTCCAAAGTAGCATGGGGCTTTCTCATTGGTTTATACTTCACACTCTGACATGGTTGACACCTCAAAGGAGTGTGTAGCTTTCTCATTGGCTCATGTTTTACACTCTGATAAGGTTGACACTGCAAAGGTATATGGAGCTTTATCAGTGGATCATGCTTCCCGGTGACTAGTAAAAGTATTAGAACAATTTAAGAAGGAAAAGGTGCATGGAGAATTTTCATTAGGTCATGTTTCACAGTGACCAGTAAAAGTAAGATAAAAATTTGAGAAGGTGAAGGTATGTGGCATTTTATTATTGGATTGCAATTTGTAATGTAACATACCTATGCACAAAGTCACATAACACTGAAAAAAAGGGAGGTAGAAACATAGGCAAATATTGACCCTGTAACCAACTAGAGACCAACATGTGGCAGTGAAGGCATGGAACCAATTCAAAAATACTAACATAAAATTGGATATTTTTAGTTGGATAAATTACATTCCCACTTTGATTAAAGCTCTTAATTTATCAGTAAGAAGGAGATTTACTTACTATTTTGGAGGGGAAAATTGAATTGTAAGAACTCACCAAATTTGTATAATTATGGGGCCTTGTCCTCATATCAAGGGGTTAAATTTTTCTATTTTGAAAAGGTTGAAAGATATGATTGTAATATTGCACATTTCCTTCTATGAAATACATATGCGTTTCAGTTTATCAAGATTTTGAGTTAAGGTGGTTACAATGTAATACCATTGACAAAAATTGAGAGCATTTTCTTTTCAAGAGATTTGATATTTGAATATAATATGTCTTCTTATGAGTTTTATTTATGTGTTCTAGGTTCTGTATGTTGAATTATTAATTGATGAGTTATACTTTCTACTACAATTTTATTTTTATTGCTTCTCTGTGTAGTAAAATAAATCAGTTCATAATGGTTGTGCTTTGGTCATTAATTCAATATTGTGATGTGAGCATTTACTCTGTAATATTGAACATAATTATAAAATCCTTACTATAACCATTTTGTTGAAGTGATTTTTGTTAGCCTTTGAGTGAATCTTGGGAAGATGAGAATAGAAGTAGTAAAGAATTTATTAGAATACTTGCACGAGATTTTGTGTCAAGTATTTTAGAGATTGTGTTGAAGCTTTGCATCTATTTGGTATCAATGAATGTAAATATTCCTTTAGAGAAATTATTACTACATAATCGATTATTCTTTACTATCTAGAATAGTGTTATTGCAAAATCACTGCACCCCCTAAATGGCCTGAAAGTGAACATGAAATTCAGTGTGATTGGGAAACATGGGATCACCTCTCAAGCTGTGGGACTTGGGCTCGAGGTGAACCTACAGAGAAAGCCATATTCCTCTTCCTAAACTAAGCAATACACTATTCTTAATGCAATAAAAATGGCTAACTAGACATATGCTAACATTTTAAGGGATTAGGGAAAGAGATTTGCAAGGAAATAAAACCTATACTAGAAGTGATGATGCACCATGAAGAGATATGATCATGAGGAATAATGAACATGCATTACAAACCTAGTTTACATACAGTAGTACTTTACTCTTTGATAAGCACAATGACCTCCAAAACTTGTAAAATAAACCCTAGTTGTATAGTTCACTTGCAAACATGAGAGAGGAAAATAGAAGCAACAAAATCATGAAAGGACATATAACTGATCACAAAACATAATTTCCATTACTTCAAGCACTTGCACAATGCATCATTACATAAGGGAAAAGGCATAAGCTGTCATTACAATTTGAGAAGAAAGGATTGCTAGCCTATAAATTCAAAACATCCCAACTTGTGAAGAGAGGGGAAGCTTGGAAAGAATTTCTAACTTCTTTAGAATAAACAACACCTTTAAATTTATAGAAAACCCTGAGTGGTTGAGAGAAGGAGGGAAGAAACCCTATAATCTAGGAAATAATGTAGGAAACAATTCATCACTATTGTTGGCCATGTTTACTCATTTATTGCACCTCCACCTTTCAAGGAACCACTCAAGAAATGAAGGAAACCTACAAATTTGGAAAGAAAAACATCTAAAAATTCATCTTCTAGTGATTACATGTAGTATCTTTCTTTCTCCCAATTCCAATGACTGTAATTTTGTGAAAAATGAGAAACCGAGGAGAAAGTTGTGTCCTGTTGAGTTAAATTCATCTTGGGTGTCCTAGTCATTGTACTCCATTAGCTTTATGATAATGTCTTCATAATGCTAAATTAAATTCAAGATTTGAATTTATCTCCATTTTTAAATAAATAATATTTAAAAATCCATTGGTGAGATTTGGGGCCTATTGATGGTGAATCACAACACCCTTGAATGTCTGCAACCTGATGGGTTGAGACTCTCAGTGTGATTGCATAACATGGAGATTTTTCCAAGTGTGGGACCTTGTGAAATTAGAAAAGCTCTCCGGATGAAGGCTGGTTCCTATTCCTCTGTTCAAATGCACACGTAAAAAATGTAGAGGGTTTACTAAAAAACTAAACTAACTTGCCAAGGAGACAGGGTAAGAAGATGCATAAAATAAACCTAAACTAACAAAGGTGATCCATCGAGGAATGAAAAACACCTGTCTTGCCAATAAACACAAACCATAAAAATGCAATGCAAGATCATGCACAGATAACCAGATTTGTAGTGAAAGATCAGGAGGATGCAAATGAACACAGAGAGGGTTGAGAATCATCCACAGACATGCATTATTTTCTCCAAATATTGATACAATACACTACAAAATGCCAAGAGGAAAAGTTGCATTACAGTTTTAGATGGGAGGTTTGAACTCCACAAATTCACCTGCCAAAGAGAAGAAGGGAGGGGAAAAACAAGAATGTCCAACCTTTAGAAAGAAGCCCCTCCTTACAATTTATAGGAAGAATGAGAGAGGGAAGAGAGAGGAAATCTAAATCTACCCCAACCACCTCCAGGTTGCATTTAATTCATCTCATTATGGTGGTAGGTGAGAACCCTAGCAAACCCAAAAAGTGGCGAACTGTATTTTGAATTTTTAAGAATTTTTTCTCACCCAATTAAAGATATCCAGTCATATTTGGATAGAGGACCTCGTAAGATTTCTGAAAAGTCCAACCTTGCATGAATCTGAGCTCCCTGTGAAAAGTTATGGCCGTCTGAATATCTGGGTCAGGGTCTGCTTCCTGTCAGCGCTCAAAATGTTACGCCTCCTGAAAGGTGCGGCCATCCATCCTTATGTCACTACCCTTAAAATTACATGTCGACACTCTTGTCATGCCCCTTATGCGCCTTAGCACATCCTTTTTCGTGTCGACATCCTTTGCTGTGCGCCATTTTCATGTCAACCTTTCTGCCTTTACACATCCAATTACATGTCGACACTCTTTTTCCTGCACCTTAACCTGCGCCTATCCTTTTTCATGTCGACATCCTTTACTGTGTGCCCTTAACCTGTGCCTTGGTGCATCCATTTACATGTCGACATCCATTTTTGCCTTACCTGCACCTTGGTGCATCCTTTTTCATGTCAAAATCCTTTGCTGTGCACCCTGAACCTGCGCCTTGGCGCATCCATTTACATGTCAACACTCTTTTGCCTGCGCCTTGGAGCTTCCATTTTTGTGGCAACATCCTTTGCTGTGCACCCTTAACCTACACCTTGGCGCATCCAATTACATGTCGACACTCTTTTGCCTACACCTTAGTGCTATAAACATTGAGCTTTGAGTTTCTTTGATTTCCATATTCTTCTGCTTGTCTATATCTACCCAGGGGGAGATATTTACAACAATTTGGTGACTCAACGGGATTGACCTACCTGCTAGGTAGAAGATCAGTGGCCTTTTAGCAATCCATTTGGCATGGAGTCATAAGTAATAACCTGAAACTAACTTGATCTCTGATCCTGAGCCTGATACCACAACTCCTTCTTCGAGAGCATGTTGAACTGCAGAAATTCAACCTAAGAGCAACAAAACCTGTGCCGGAGCACTTAGGGAAATTGAAACCTAACTACAACAAGACAATGTGCATACACACTTAGAGGAATTTGAAATCTAGGCTAATATTTACAAGGGTAAACCTTTTCCTTTTAGTAGCAATGTTTAAGGTAGATTCTGTTAACCAGAATTGGGAGTTCTTCTCCATCCAATGTAGACAATTGGAAGGCATTACTACTTTTACATCCTTGTGACCATGTAGGGGCCACTCCAAATGGCATCAAACTTGGAATGCCATTCCTGGTTTTTCCCGATATGCATCCCATTTTAGAACTAGGTCCCCTTCCTGGAAGGTCCTTACTCTTGCCTTCTTATCAAACCAATGAAGGTCCTTAAAGCTCTCTGATTTCTTCCAATTCCACCAACTATGCACATATGGCCTCCATTGGTTTGAACTCAGCCAACTCCAACTCACTTCATGAGCTCCAATGCAGGCAGTTCTAATGATATAGGCAATACCGCCTCTTTCCCATAGACCAATTTAAGGGAGAACTACCTGTAGACCTCTTTGGCATTTGTCCTGTCAGCCCATAATGCTGATTTTAGCTTGGTATGCCATGTCCTTTGGTTTTCATCCAGAGTCCTTCTGATGATCCTTAGAAAATACTTGTTCATGGACTCTGTTTGTCCATTACCCTACGGGTAATAATTTGAAGAGGTGCTCAAATAGATTCCATTCTTGACAGGCCATTCTATAATATTGAAACCTATGAATGGTCAATGCATTATCAGATATGATAGTGGCCGACACACAACCTGGTCACTATTCCTTCATAAAAGTCTAGTTAGACTCATTTACCTCTACTAAGCGCTACTACTTCAGTCCACTTGGTGAAATAGTCTGTTGCTGTGAGAATCCACTTGTGGCCTTGGCTTGAGTTTGGGTTGATGACCCCGATGAATTCCAATCCCCATTGCATAAATGGTTGGTCAACCAAAATTGGGTGCAATGGAAGATGTTGCTAGTCTTTCTTTTCCCGTGAAGAGTGCACATTTCTCGCACTTTCTTATCCATGTATAGTAGTCATTAAACACCATGGGCTAATAATACCCTGCCTTCATATCTTAAGAGCTGTTACTCGTGGGGTAAAATGTCCTCCAGAATCTTCATCATGAAAATATCGTAACACCCTCTCAATTTGACCTGTCCCAATGCACCTCAATAGAACTCCATTGATGTCTTTCTTAAACAAAACACCATCAACAGGTACATATGGAATGGCTTGTAATCTGAAGTATCTCCTCTTTGCTTTGCTCATTTCTAGAGGGCATAGGCCTGTTTGTAGGAAGTGTATCATATTCTGAGTCCAATAAGGAGTATGCATGTCATCATTTCCATATTCTTAACCATCCTGTAGTACCAAGATAGTCTCTTTTTCATCACCTGCCTCAACTTTCTGACTCAAAGCTAGCTATTCACATAGTCCTTTTCCATGTACTAGCTTAGTGACCTTAATTTTGATGTCATATTCCATGACATGAGTGATCCATCCTGCACATTTCTCATTCAGATCCTTGTTTAGAAGGAAGTCCTTGACTCCCACATGAGAGACCGATAATTGGATCTTATTGTTTGAGACTAGGTGCTTGAATTTCTTTAAGCTCCTGATCACTGCAAGGACATGCTTTTTTAATGAAAGAGTACCTAGTTTCATATTCCTCCAAGCCTTGACTGAAGAAAGCAACTGGTTGTTCTAATGTTCTTTGTTTTGTGCTGTACCAGGATTGCAGAAATTGTGTCTCCACCACCAAAGGCATATAGCATGAAATCCTTGGAGAAGTCTGGATTGACGAGAGTGGGAGCTTGAGATATAGACTCTTTTATTGCCTCAAAATTTTCCTTACCTTCAGATGTCCACTTAAACTCCATGCTCTTCTTTAACATCAGCATTATTGGCTTTACGAGAGCTTACAAAGTTTGGAACAAACCTGCGGACAAAATTGATCCTTCCTAAGAAGCTTTGAAGAGCCTTCTTGTGACTTGGCAATGGCAACGCTCGAATTACTTCAACTCTTTCTGGGTCAATCGTCAATCCTTCCTTTGAAACAATATGGCCTATAAGTTTTCCCTTGTGAGCCAAGAATATGCATTTTTTGGGATTCAATGATACCCCAAATATTCTACATCTATGAAATACCTGCCTCAGATGAAAGAGGTGATCCACTGCATTTTTTGAGAATATAGTGATGTCATCAAGAATATTGTTTAGTGCAAATTCACAGCACCCCCTAGATGCACATCAAGCTTCTAGGTTGATGTTTCAGGCATCCAGTGCGATTGCACAACATTGAAACCTCTTTCCAAGTGTGGGACTTGCAAAATGAGAGAGGAATCTCCAGATTAGAGGCTAGTTCCTTGAACTCCTCTAATCAGATTTATTATTTGCACTATTGCAGAGGTTTGAAACCTAATCCTACTCTAAAATCCAAGGAAACAGAGATAGAAAGTGCAAAAATGAAACTAAACTAACAGATGATACACAAAAGGAGTGGTGAACACTTCTTGTTTTGTAGGTAACACACAGATCATAAAATGCAACAAAACATCATGCACAGGCTAATAAGATGTTGCATCAGAGGTCTGAAATGAAACAAGCATGACAAACAGAGGAATGAAAATCATGGTCACAGAGCCTGCATTGTCATTTCCATTGATCAAAATCCCTTGATTACAACATCAAAGAGGCCAAAAAACTTGTTACAATTTTAGAAGAGGTCTGATACTTTCAAAAATCACCTGTGAAGGTGAAAGAAGAAGCTTGCTATCCAAAGAATGTTCCCCTCCTAGAAATGAGCCAAATCTGGCTATTTACAAGCATGGGTCGAGCCCAGGAGAGAGAAAATGTGAAAAAACATGGGACCACTTTCCTCATTGAATGCATCTGCATTATGGTAGCATGGGTGGAATCCTTACAAACAAATGCCTTGACATTTCTAAACATGCTGAAGAAGAATGCGACCCATTCTGCATTAAAACTGGTTGTTGAAACGTCAGTTCTGGCCATTACCATGTGCCAGAGACATTTCTTGATTTTATCTCTCCAAACTAAACCAAAATGCAAGATTGACCCCAGAATCATGTAGAGAATTTCACCAGCTTTCCATTGATATAAAGAACGTGAAAATACAAGCTCTGGATCGAAAGTTATGGTGATTTGAAGATATAGGGCAAAAACAGGCCAAAATCAGATCGACGAGAAAATATTTGAATTTTTTTCGTGCTCTGCCACTTGGATGACACGTGTCAGGATCTGATTCATCCATGGGTTCATCCTCTAAAAATTCCTTTCGAGCCCTTAAACTTAGACACGTTGCACTATTTTATTGGTTCGGGCCTGAGGGGCGCATTTTTACCTTGCGCCAAACACTTAGCAACTTTTCAACCTTCTGACACATGGCACGTTTTGATTCATCCGCGGGCCTCCTTGTCTCTTTTCAGCCATTTCACCTTTTCACGTCCCACACGTCCCTCACACACCTTTGGGCCAGATGTCTTGGACGAAAATCTCCTGCCTCGGCCGATTCGGGCTTCCTTGTTCCTGTTTGAGGTGAAGACATGTGGCGAGATTCCATTCGTTGGTGGCTCTTTTGGATTTTCGCGTCCCACGCGTACTTTTGGCCCAGATGTCCCAAACTATCTGGGAAAAATATCTATGAACCACTTGAAATGGACTGACTTGTGCCAAACCAGCCGATCCGCGTCCCGCACGTACCTCATGTACCTTTGTCCCAACTGTCCTAGACTGCGCAAAACAAGACTTAGGTAATTTTTTCCCTCTTTCAGCCGATTCATCTTTTCGCGTCCCATGCGTCCCGAAGTCCCAACTATCCCGCAGACCGCCTGGACTAGGACTTAGCTGATTTTCTTCATTTTTTTAGCCCCCAAGCTTGGTACAACAAACCTCAGTATGAACCAAACCCTTCAGACCCGAAATGCCATAACACAGTCCTGTAACCTTATTTTTTGCATTTCTTCCATTTCCTCGACCTGTTGGGATTTCTTCTTGGGTGGGGAAGTTAGAAAAAGGCCGAGGGGACCCCGAAAAACATGATTTTGGGCCTCGAATCAATCTTACTTGCTCAGGACTAAATAATCTGATGCATGTTATCAAAATTACTCCGGGGGGTGAATTTTGGATAACAATTTGGTGACTTAGTGGGGTCATCTTCCTGCTAGATGAAGTTACCAGTTGCCTAAAGCATCCATTGGGCATGGAGCCATGAGTTGTCTGTTCAGAACCCCAACTGACTTAGAATGTTGTAAAGAGGAAGATGGAAAATCACCTGATGGAAGCAAGGGTTGCAAAACATCTCCAGGGACAGCAAGCCTGTGCCAAAGCACTTAGGGAAAGCAAAACAACCTACAAAAAAACAATGTGCACAAGCACTTGGAGGGATGAAAACCTAAACTAATATTTACAAGGTGGAGAATTTCTCTTTAGTAGCAATGCTTTAGATAGATTCCATTGACTGGAATCTGTAGTTCTTCACCATCCAATGAAGACAATTGGAAGGCATTGCTGTCCTTACACTTTGTGACCATGTATGGGCCACTCCAAATGGCATCAAATTTTGAATGCCTTCCTGGTTTTGCTCTATCTGCATCCCATTTTAACACTAGATCTCCAACTTGGAAATATCTACTCTTGGCCTTCCTATCAAAGGTCTTCTTGATCAAAGCTTGATCCTTTTCCATTGCTTGGGATGCCTGATCTCTGATCTCTTGGAGACTCCATCAACTCTGCATATCTCACCTCCATGGGCCCAAACTCTAGCAACTCTAACTGCTTCATGAGTTCCAATGTTGGCAACTCAAGTGACATGGGCAAGATTGCCTCTCTTCCATAAACAAGCCTGAATGGAGAGTTACCTGTGGATCTCTTGGGAGTTATCCTATCAGCCCATAAGGCTGATTTCAGTTTGGTATGCCAAGACCTCTGATTCTCATCAAGAGTCCTCCTAATGATCCTCAACAAGTTCTTGTTTGTAGATTCAGCCTGGTCATTACCCTGAGGGTAGTAGTTTGATGAAGTACTTAGGTAGATCCTGTTCTTGACATCCCACTCAGTCATCTTGGATCTAATGAATGCTAATGCATTATTTGAGATTATTGTAGCATGAATGCCAAATCTGGTTACTATCCCCTCATAGAAGTCTAAGATGCTAGACTCATTTTCTTCCTTGAGTGCTACTTGCTTCAGTCCATTTGGTGAAGTAATCTATGGTTGTCAAAATCCACTTATGCCCTTGGCTTGAATTGTGATTAATGACTCCAATGAAGTCTAAACCTCATTACATGAATGAATGGTCAACTGAAATTGGATGCAATGGGAGGGCAACAAGTCTCTCTTTACCTATGAAGAATGCACAACTCTTGCACCTTTTGATCCATGCATAACAATCATTGAAAATATTGGGCCAATAATAACAACCCTTCATGATCTTTAGGGCTGTCACTCTTGGTGTAAAATGACCACCAGCTGGTCCATTTTGAACTCTTCCAACACCCTACAAATCTGATTTGTGTTAATGCATCTCAGCAGCACTCCATTCACGTCTTTCTTGAACAAAACACCGTCTACTATGGCATATGGGACAGCCTGCAATCTGAAGTGTCTTCTTTGGGTTTTGTTCATCTCTGGAGGGTATAGGCCCGTGCTTAGGAAGTGCATTATACCTTGGGTCTCAGCAAGGAGTGGGGACAGCATTATCCTCTTCTTGAGTGCTACCTTGCACATGGTTGGCTTGAACTGTCAAAACAGCCTCTTCTTCATTGCATACTCCCTTTTGCTTGCCCAGAATCAGCTTCTCACACAATCATTTTCCTCTTACCAGCTTGGTGACCTTGATCTCAATTTCATACTCCATGACATGAGTGATCCAACCTACTCTTTTCTCATTCAAATCCTTGTTGAGGAGGAAGTATTTAACTCCCGCATGAGAAACCAACAACTGGACCTTGTTGTTTGAGACTAAATGCTTGAATTTCTTCAAGCTTCTGATTACTGCAAGAACATGCTTCTCAATAAAATAATACCTCACCTCATAGTCCTCCAGGCTTTGGCTGAAGAAAGCAATTGGCTGCTCATGATTGTCTTTATTCTGCTGTACCAAAATTGCAGAGATAGTATCATCACCCCCAAATGCATAGAGGATGAAATCCTTGGAGAAATCCGGGTTGATGAGAGTTGGTGCTTGGGAGATGGCCTCTTTGATTGCTTCAAAACTCTCCTTTCCTTCTATTGTCCACTTGAAAGCCATGCTTTTCTTTAATATTTTGGTGATAGGTTTGACAAGGGCTACAAAATTTGGGACAAACCTCCGAACAAAGTTTATTCTTCCCAAGAAACTCTGAAGGGCCTTCTTGTGGCTTTGGCAATGGTAGTGCTCTTATGGCTTCAACCCTCTCTAGATCAATTGCTAATCCTTCTTTGGAGACAATATGGCCAAGGAGATTTCCTTCATGTGCTAGGAAGATACACTTCTTAGGATTCAAAGACACTCCAAATTTCCTACACCTTTGGAAGACTTGTCTCAAATGAGAGAGGTGGTCTACTGCATTCTTTGAAAAAATAGTGATATCATCAAGGTATATCAGCACCACGTTGTTAATCAAACCTTTGAATGCCATGTCCATTGCTCTTTGGAAGGTAGCTCTTGTGTTGGACAACCCAAATGGCATTTTCCTGTATGCATAAGTTCCCCATTTGGTTATGAAGGTTGTCTTGAACTGATCTTCTTCCTTCACCATAATCTGATTGTAGCCTGAGTAGCCATCAAGTAGTGAAAACCTCTCAGAGCCAGCCACCACTTGCAAAATTTGCTCCATAGAAGGGAGTGGGTAATGGTCTTTGAGAGATGCTCTATTCAAGTCTCTGAAGTCAACACACAATCTGATCTCTCCACTCTTCTTTCTGACTGGAACTAAGTTGGCAACCTAACTAGAATGCTTGATTGGGAATATGATTCTTGACTCTATCAACTTATTCAATTCCTTCCTCATGAGAGGTTCCATGTGTGGATTGACTGGCCTTTGTTTCTGCCTAATGGGCTTAGTATTTGGATCCAACTCAATGGTGTGCTGAGCTAACTTGGGATTGAAACCTTTCAAATCTTCATAGCTCTAAGCAAACACATCAGGGAACTCTTGACACAGCTGTATGAACTCATACTTTTCTTGTTCAGTTGTCATCTTTCCAATTTGCAATGGTTTGTTCTCTTCCACCAAAATGGATACTGAATCTTCTCTCTTGACCTGAATGTTTTCTTTCTCTTTCCTAAACTGATCATTGGGATTGAAAATGGACTCCAAAGTGATAAGTCCCTTGGGAAGCTTGTTAGTTCTCAGCTGTACCACTTGGTCACCATACTGCTGTTCCAATTTTTCCTGATTTTTAGCTGAGAACTCAGCTTCTTCTTGCAAGAAATGGATGATTTTCTGGTCATTTTCAAAAACTTGCCAACTTACATTGTTATCCGGCACTGAAGGCCTCACAATCACATGGATGTTTGGTTGTACCTTGTCCTTTTGAATGCTTTCCACAATATCAAAGGCTGCCCCAACTATTGCAAGCCTGTCATCAGCTTGGTTCTCTTTTCCTAGGAACTGATTTGATGCCAAAGCCCTCAAAATCTTCAATGAGGTCCCACACCCTGTTCTTGTAACACTTGAGTAGATCATTCTTGGTAGCATGCTACCCTTTGACCTGATTTACAATCAACTCACTGTCACCAAAGACTTGCAAGTTCTTTATCCCTCTCTTTATTGCCCAATGCATCCCTTGCACCAAGGCTTCATATTCAGCAGTGTTATTGGAGCATGCAAACTGAAATCTAAAAGCTGAATAGTACTTTACTCCTTGAGGTGAAACAAGCATGGCTCCCCCTCCGGCACCTTGTCTACTCCTTGATCCATCAAAAAACAGCTGCCATACCTCATTGTCATCCTTGTGGTCTGGCTTGGTGATGCTAGGAATAGGCTGATTTTCTTCATGTATGCAATAGAATCCTAGCTCAGATTCTTCTACTTCTTGATAAGGATCAAAAGCATGCACCTTGTTTTCCCATTCATCAAGAGTTAGATCCGGGATGCTTCCAACCTTGGTGTCAGCTTCATCAGTGCTTGGGTGATCTTCTTGATCAAATGCTGAACAGTTGGCATTGATCTGACTTGGAGTGTAGGGCTCAATGTGGAAGTTTGCAATAGGTTCAGACCTGATTGTAGCTTTGGTTCCATACCTTGTTCTGAACATAGCATGTGTGACCAATCAGTAGACAAATATCCTCCAATCTTGGCTGTGAAATCTCTTGACAAACATAGGGCAAAGAGTGGTGGAAGGTCTATAACTGATACATCTTGTAAAACAACAACATTTGGACATGCATGCAAGGTAAGACTCAAGTTTCTAATCACCCCAACTGTTGTTACTGTTGTCCCATCCAACTGCACTACCCCTTTGGATATGGTTTCATATTGAAGTCCTAGCTGATCAGCTATTTGCTTGGGCATCACTGAGCTACTTGCCCCGGAATCAATCATGCAATTGTGCACCAATTTGTTTCCAATGATTAATGAGACATAAAAAGGAGGGGGCTTCAACAGTTTACCTTTCTTTCCTCCATGATTCCCTTGAGGCTGGGAAACATTTTTGAGCACCTTCTCTTACATTTGGACTTGCTGATTTGAAGCTGGCTAGTCTTTCATGGCAGTTTGTAGCAAATCTCTCTGGCCTGGGATAGATAGGGATTCCCACATTGATATATTTACATTTGTCTTCTTCATCTGATCAATGATACTAAATGGTGATGAAGGATCTCTTTATTGTCCCTTGGTTTGCATATTCATCCCTTGCACATGGGCAGCTAGCAGCTGGCATGTGAGTTGGTTTAGGAGCTGGTTTGGGTGCTCCTTGCATGTTTGGAACTACATTTTGTTTTCCAAAATCTTGTGGAGTGGTAGAAGGTTGTGGATTACTTGGAGCCAATGGCTGTCCTTCACCCAAATTTCTCCTTTTTGACCTTGTGTTGGCTGCAACACTTTGAGAGGGTATTTGATTCATACCACAGAAATCTTCAGCCTGCCAATTGACAAGAGTAGTTTCGTTCGGAGATGTTCCTTACTGAGGTGCTTCTTGCTGCTGATCCTCTTCATGGCTGGAATCTTGCGACCCACCAATGGTTTGCACCATAAGAGCCTGATTTAATGCACCGTTAAAGCACATTGATTGGTTATGTGGCTGACTGCACGGGAAACACCAATCATATTCTTGGGCCATGTTATTTTGCACTGGTACTAAAGCTCTAGATGTGGATGCAACATTGGGTTATCGATGCTGAAATGGTCTGTTGGCAGGAGGCCTTGCTTGATTCTGATTTGTAGCTAGATTGGGTGGTCTTTGAGGCTGATATGGCTATCTGTTAGGCTGAGCTCGAGGTTGATAAGAAGGTCTAAAGACTTTGGGCTTGCTGCCTCTTGAGTGTAACTAGCTCATTGCCTAGATTTTGCAATTGCTTCATGACTTCTTGAAGTTCGTTTGAGGCACTAGAAGATGAAGTAGAAGCTTCATTTGAACTCTGATTTCTAGGAGTGGGAATAGGAGCTAAGATAGGTGCTTGACTAGTACTTGGGCTCTCTAAACTTGGAAACAATGGCATGGGAGGTCTAGGGGCTAGTTTGCCAGCTTGGATCAAACAATTTTCAGCCCTAATGGCAATGCTATAAGCCATAGGGATAGTTATGCCTCCCATGGACTGAATCAACATAGAAATATCAGAATTTAAGGCTTTAAGGTAGATATAGAAAAGCACCTTCTGCTGCTGGCCTTACTGCCACTGGAATCCTCTCCCAAGTCCTTTGAAATCTGAAGTTGAAGTCGGTCAGCTACTCATTGGGAGCTCTTTTGATAGTTGTCAGCTGCTCCAAAAGGGACAAGTTGTCTCCCTTTTCCCCAAACTGCTCATGGAGGGCTATACATAGCTGGTTCCAATTTTGGATAGAACCTGAGGCAAGGCTCCTGAACCATTGTAAAGCTTTCCCCTTTAATGAGGATGCCAGCAATTTGATAGCAACTTGCATCTCATTGATTTCGTGAATTGACACAAAGGTTGGCAATGTCTTTAACGTGATCTCTAGGAGTAGTCTGGTTCTCTCCAGTGAAGTATGGAATGTTCTTCAATGTTGTGCCTAGGATTGGATGTTGTGCATTGAGAGCAAGTGGGCTGCTGCCAGTGAAATTGACATACGGATTCGGTGGTTGCGCCATTCTGATTGGCCTGAGAACCCTTGTTGATTGGATGAAAGGCCTACCAGGTGGAGGTGTTGACAAGGTTCTATTAGGTGGAGATGGAGATCTTTGAGCTCTTCTTCCCCTTCTTTCTCTTTCTAGAGATAGGTGTAGATGAAAAAAAACCCTTCCTCCCTAGTTCTTGACCTAGTCTGTATTCTTCTCATAAATTTTCCAGGCTTGGACTGTTAAAACCAGCGGATTGTGCTTCTTTTGGAGTCATCAGATGTGTAATTTTTAGCTTCTTCAAAGCTGGAACTTACAACAAGTGCACATCGATCTTGATTGCAATAAAATGAAGACCTCTAAGGTCCCACCGGGCGTGCCAAAACTGTTAGTGCAAATTCACAGCACCCCCTAGATGCACATCAGGCTTCTAGGTTGATGTTTCAGGCATCCAGTGCGATTGCACAACATTGAAACCTCTCTCTAAGTGTGGGACTTACAAAATGAGAGAGGAATCTCTAGATTAGAAGGCTGGTTCCTCAAACTCCTCTGATCAGATCTATTATTTGCACTATTGCAGAGGTTTGAAACCTAATCCTACTCTAAAATCCAAGGAGACAGAGATAGAAAGTGCAAAAATGAAACTAAACTAACAGGTGATACACCAAAGGAGGAGTGGTGAACACTTCTTGTTTTGCAGGTAGACATAGATCATAAAATGCAACATAAAACATCATGCATAGGCTGATAAGATGTAATCAGAGGTCTGAAATGAAACAAGCAACACAAACAGAGGACTGAAAACTGGTCACAGAGCCTGCATTGTCATTTCCATTGTCAAAATCCCTTCATTACAACATCAAAGAGGTAGAAAACCTGCAACAATTTTATAAGAGGTCTGATACTTGCAAAAATCACCTGTGAAGGTGAAATAAGAAGCTTGCTATCCAAAGAAATGTTCCCCTCCTAGAGAATGAGCCAAATATGGCTATTTACAATGCATGGGTCGAGCCCAGGAGAGAGAAAACCGTGAAAAAACATGGGAGCCATTCCTCATTGAATGCAGATGCATTAAAACAACATGGGAATCCTTACAGACCCATGCCTTGACATTTTTAACCGTGCTGAAGAAGAATGCGACCCATTCTGCATTAAAACTGGTTGTTGAAACGTCAGTTCTGGCCATTACCATGTGCTAGAGACGTTTCTTGATTTTCTCTCTCCAAACTAAACCAAAATGCAAGATTGACCCCAGAATCATGTAGATAATTTCACCAGCTTTCCATTGATATAAAGAACGTGAAAATATGAGCTCTGGATCGAAAGTTATGGCGATCTGAAGATTTAGGGCAAAAACAGGCCAAAATCAGATCGATGGGAAAATATTTGAATGTTTTTCGCGCTCTGCCACTTGGATGACATGTGTCAGGCTCTGATTCATCCATGGGTTCATCCTTTGAAAATTCCTTTCGGGCCCTTAAAATTGGACATGTGGCACTATTTTATTGGTTCGGGCCTGAGGGGCGCATTTTTACCTTGCTCCAAACACTTAGCAACTTTTCAACCTTCTGACACGTGGCACGTTCTGATTCATCCGCGGGCCTCCTTGTCTCTTTTCGGCCATTTCACCTTTTCATGTCCTGCGCATACTCTTTGTCTCGGCTGTCCCAGATGAAAACCTCCGAACCGCCCGAAATGGACCGACTTGCGCCAAATTGGCTTCCTCGCCCCTACATTGTACCTCGCGTGAAGACCCAACGTGGCCCAGATTCCCGAGACAAATATCGTCTGAACCACGTAAAATGGACTGACTTGCACCAAACCAGCTGATTTGTGCACGCGTACCTCACGTACCTTTGTCCGGACTGTCCCAGACTGCCTGGGACAAATATAGCCGAACCGCCAAAAATGGACTGACTTGCGCCAAACTGGCCGATCCGTGTCCCGTGCATACCTTTGTCCTAGCTGTCCTAAACCGCGCGAAACAAAAGACTTAGGTAATTTTTCCCTCTTTCAGTCGATTTAGCTTTTCGCGTCCCGACAGTCCCAACTGTCCCGCAGACCGCCTGGACTAGGACTTAGCTGATTTTCTTCATTTTTTCGGCCCTAAGCTTGGTACAACGAACCTCAGTATGACCCGAACCCTTCAGACCCCAAAAAGCCTTAACACAGTCCTGCACACCTTATTTTTTGTATTTCTTCCATTTTCTCAACCTGTTGGGATTTCTTCTTGGGTGGGGAAGTTAGAAAAAGGCCAAGGGGACCCCAAAAAACATGATTTTGGGCCTCGAATCAATCTTACTTGCTCAGGACTAAATAATCTGATGCATGTTATCAAAATTACTCCGGGGGGTGAATTTTGGATAATAGATATATCAGAACTACTTTATTGATCAACCCCTTGAATGCCATATCCATTGCCCTTTAGAAAGTGGCTCTAGCATTTGATAGCCCAAATGGAATCTTCTTATAGGCATAGGTGCCCCATTTAGTGGTGAAAGCCGTCTTGAACTAGTCATCTTCTTTCACCATTACCTGACTATAACCTGAGTAGCCGTCAAGGAGAGAGAATCTCTATAAACCGGATACCACTTGCAATATTTGTTCCATTGAAGGAAGTGGATAATGGTATTTGAGAGATGCCCTATTGAGGTCTCGAATGTCTACACACAACCTAATTTCTCTGCTCTTCTTTCTGACTGGAACCAAGTTTGCAACCCAACTTGAGTGCTTGATTGGGAATATAATGCTCACCTCTATTAGCTTGTTTAACTCTTTCTTCATTAGAGGCTCAATGTGGGGGTTTACTGGTCTCTACTTCTGCTTGATGGGCTTAACATCTGGATCTAATTCTATGGTATGTTGTGCCAACTTCAGATTGAATCCTCTCAAGTCTTCATAGCTCCAAGTGAAGACATCTGGGAATTCTTGGCAAAGCTGTATGAAATCTGATTTCTCCTGCTTAGTGGCCACTTTACCAATTTGAAGTGTTCAACCTTCCCCAACCGGAATTGGCTCTGAATCTTCTCTCTTGACCTACATGTTATCCTTTTCCTTACGAAACTGGTCATTAGGGTTGAAGATGGACTCCAATGTTACTAAACCCTTTGGAAGCTTGTTTTTCTGCAGCTGCACTACTTGATCACTGTATTGTTGCTCTAGTCTATCCTGATTCCTAGCTAAGAATTTAGCCTCTTCTTGTAAGAAATTGACGATCTGTTGATCATTCTCAAATACCTGCCAACTTGTATTATTATATTGAACTGTTTGCCTCACAATCACATGGATATGTGGTTGTGTTTTTTTTCCTTTTGATGTTGTCAACCACATCAAATGTTGCTCCAACTGCTGCGAGCCTATCTGTAGCTTCATTTTTCTTCATGGGTATGGAAACAATGTTGAAATCTTTGAAATCCTCAACGAGGT